>SNQJ01S0034729.1:181390-203156 GCA_010110895.2 Picea sitchensis
TGTTGTCTACAATAAGACCCTGCTATCATAAAAGAGAATTAGGCTTGTGATGAATATATGAATGAATGAAAACTGAACTATCTCAACATAAACTCAAAGAGAAAACCTTAGCATGCTTCTGCTTCTATCCCTCCCTTTGTTCCTCCCTTTCCTTTTGCTTTTAACAAATTAGAATTGGTTGAAGAAGTTGAACCAACTCATTAGTTAAGTTAATTAAAATACTCAACTAACTTTAGTTAGGGGGAAGAGTAATAAGTATAATAAGGGTCATAAATAAATAATAACTAGTAGGTGGGACCCCTTGTGACTCCCCTTAGTTCATAACAATAATAATAATCATAACATAACCATTAGTTAAGAAAAACACACCTCCTTGTGTCTCCCATCAACATATTCACTTTTGGCAAGTTTGGCTCATGAGATTTGAAATTATTTCAAAAATAATACTCATATATCCAAAATAAAACATGTTGTCCAAATATCCCTGAAGTCAATCGTCATAAAACAATAGATAAAATAAAAATCAACAGTCATATTTTCCCTCGTTGATGCATAATAAGTCTCTTTTTGGGTTTTTTATTTGAATAGCTCATCCCTGCATGTGTCATTGATTAGCAACGATCTTTTAATTAACCATACATGAAAACTCTTTTAAAATATGAAATGGATTTTGGCTCAACAATATATCAGACTCATGCAATCCAATCCATACAAATTGTTTTACCGTTTTTCAATAGCAGAGGGTGAAAAAGGGTTATGGGATATGAGAGGGGTTTGAATTGAGTGAAAACATGATTCCATGAGGGGGGAAAGAACACGGTTACTGCTCAATGACAACAACAATCAACTCTAAGAAACCAAATAAAACATCACTGTAATCCATGCAAGACACTGCCACTTTCAATTGTTTTAACACCGAAATTATCTTGACTGCAATTAATCTCAGAACAGGGAGTGAAAAAAATGAATATGGGAGGTGACGAGGTTTGTAATTAGTGAAAAATGAAATAATGAAAGGGAAGAAAGACGATTATTGTTCATGATATTAATTAGGTGATCCATAAAACATTCTGTGAAAAGAGATGTATCAACCATCAATCATCTTGACCAAATAACAATATTGTTCATAATAAAATACCCAACATAGTGCCATCACAAGACAATATGCATTCCATACAATCTGTAAAGAGGATTTTATTCCCTTTTCATCTTATAAAAATTTCCAAATAGTATCCTTTCCACTCTGTTAATCATCGAAAATAACCACTACCCATACATTACTTCAACCAACAAATATACGCAAAATCATGTTTCCAAAATTCACAATGAAGTCACATAATCACTGCAATCAGGCTTGAAATTTAAATGCTCTAATATTCGTTAAACATATATATAGGAAGTAAACCCAATAATCTGGATTAAATTGCAAAATCTGAATGGATATTTAAACATATAATCAACAGCCATCATTTAGACACAAGCTATGCACAGGGAAACTCATCCAGGAAATGTAATTCAGCCATTGTAAAACAAACAATTCAATGTGACTTAAATGTTGGACCATACATCCAACAAGATGAGGTCTCAAAAACGTGCCCCTTTTAACAAATGGTTGATTACAACAAACAAACATGCTTAAAACTCTGTGAAACCCAAGCTACCCGTGTTATACACAGTGCGCAGTCACCAAAACATTACGATGCACTATCTCTATTAAACAAAATCAAACACATAGTCACAGTAATAACTCAATTCGTCGTGTCGAGTCATTAATAACACATTATTACTTTGATTTAATCCATTTGTAACCAATTATGCTGTGCAAACTCAAGCTTACACAATTGAACAAACATAAGGATGCAATGATATATTCTCTATAGTCATCTGGTTCAATAGTCATTCATCCCTAAAGAAAACCACAGTTACCATGCCCCCTTATTTATTTCTACAAAAACATCATACACACAACGTGACATATGTGAGCAACATCAAGCATTTGTACCAACACCATCTAATCATCCAAATAATAATTAGTGCAAATACCAATGACTGTGTATCAACCATCAATTCACCACTATCGAAAAAAAAGCAATCAACCTAACAAGTTGTGGCAATTACGCATATCCCCACATCCAATCGAATCAGAGCAGAGGCCCTTCTCCATTAAAAATATTGAGTTATTAAAATAAGGGGAGTAACTGTGTGATTTTAAAGTGCAATTGGCAATGTATGGTTCACCACTGTTATAACAGATTCAGTGACTATATACCAACCAATACGACTGTTCTGTGAGAAATTGGTCAACCCTATGCTCAAAATTCGACAACTATACCACCAATCAACCATAACCAAGTCGTAAAACCCATGGCTAGGTTGATCTTCTCTATCAATCTTCAGACTGGAGGGTTAAGGTTTGTTTTTTAGCCAACACAGGGAGATCAGGACCACTCTTTGTAATGGTGAAAACTCTGAGGCCACAGTGCATATAGGAAGAACCACGACTCGTTCGTGGATGGGTACAAATCTATGGCAAGGGCCATAACCGAAAAAGTAGGGCTCTAGCTTGGCCTGAAAAAGGTTATTTAATGCACATAGGGTATAACCCTCATGTTATTCAATCAAACAACCACAACGCGGAGGTGAAGACATGGCCAAGAAGGAACAACATCACTCACTGTGCAACCCTTGGTGGTGAAAACAACCCAATGCCCAAATGTACAATGCGTGGTAACACAACACTTCAATCATTAAACCCCATAAAAGCCCAAAGACTGGATTTAGCAATACGAAACCATGAAGATAGCCATCAAAACCAACAAGGATACTCTAACTAAACCAACAAGGATAATAGAGAAATATTCTGACTACTAACGCCCAGGATAACCAGTAATGCTATGACTTCAACATCATTTCAAAGAGAATCATCAATGTTTCATTCACAATCACCATTTCAAAAAGTTTCAAACTCAAGGAAGGCACAAACTAATACACCTTAGCCAACATCCATTTCATAACCAGAGCAGACTCATGAAGGGCCAAAAAAAAGAACATACCAGTAATCGAACTTCTTAAACATGAATTTGGTCGAGCGGTTCCTCCCTGCTAAAATTTTGGAGCATAACCACAGCAGCAAGATAAAATAATACCCCAATTAGGGTGGCAGTTAACAGGAGGGGTAAAGGTGACATGTAGTAAATGCATGTCGCCTCCACCCACAATTCATTTACTCATCAGTACATGCCAACCATGTCTCAATTAACACCATCAATTTAACTCTGCATTGGAATCTACACATGATACTTGCCAAATGCGCTTTTCACATCATATATCCAATTCCTTATTATATAAATCAAACAAAATCACATAACCATTAACGCCCATTACCTTGTCAAATGCGTCATCGAAGTTCAATCTATCCAAATATACCATATGTATATCGACCACATAATTCAATTAATCATTGCATAACTGTCAACACTATCACCTTGCCTAATGCGCCACCAACATTTCATACCATATGCATATTAAACATATAATTCATTAACAATTGCATAACCATTTACTTGTTATCTAGGAATTAGAAATAATTTTTAAGTCCTTCATGCATGTAGTATAGTGAATAGGATAGCTTTAAATTCTTCCCCTCTGCAATTGTCTCTCATTTGTTTCCAATTGTTCACATGTACTATATTTAAATTGCAGAATTAGATCCTCTTTTCCTTGCATTAGTTAAAGTATTTTTTCCTTTCTCAAAATTTTCCTTCATGTAATTTTGCTAGAATGTTTGTTGTACGGGTGCAATAAGAACAGATAGCAACAATATTAATGAATTGCATAGGCTGTAGTAACACCAACAATCAACATTTCATAAGCTCAAATAATAACCAATAACAACAGTATCTTATCAACCATGTAAGTCATGTCGCACATCACCACAACATCAAAAATGAACAGATATGATCTTCAATAGTTCAAGGGGGTCCCACCTACTAGTATTATTAGTTTTTAAAATAATATGCTTTAGCAACACTTTGCGGTTAAAACTTTGTTAACAATTTTAATAATCAAAAAACTGGCAACTCCACGGGAAAATTTGTTTCCAACAGATTTAGAACTCAGAACTCGTGGTTTCACAGACCAAGAACAATAACTTTAGAAGACATAACCGGATTAATTATGCAACAGGGGGGAGTGAGCGGATTTAATGGGAAGATGACCGAGAATTTGGGAATAATTGATGAGAAGTGTTAAGTATGAGGGTTTTTTACCACTGCATTCATAATCATTCAACTGGAATAGGCTCTTAAATTTTAAGGAGGAAAACTTATAGAATTTCTCTCAATATCTCAATGGGTGAAGAAATGGCAAGAAGAAGTGGGAAATAACCAATTCCTTATAAGACAACAGCAGAAATATGTAACAATTTCAAGGGCCCTTCAGGGGAGACATCATAAAAAATGTATAAGATTGATTGTTATCGACTAACAATGCTTTGCAGAAGTGTCACTGTGGCAGAATTGATCCAACATTCTATCTTGACCAAATGCTAAAAAATGATAAAGACAAAATTGCAAAAGAAGTAATAATGCAAAAATTAAAACAACAACAGTAAAAGACTCAATTGAAAACATCAAGGAAAGAAAACTAAACTTAGAAGGCAGAAATCAAGGTACTGTAAGCATAGAAAGAAAGAACAAAAATTGAAAGCATAGCTAGGCTACTAATATACAGCAAAATCCAGACAACATAATAACTTTTCATGTGGTTCCTTGCAATATTTCAAGCGAGGGTTGTTAGCGTTGTAGGGAAACAATTACTCTTGTAAATCTTCTAAGATATAAGAGTTAGTATTCAAGACAAAAGAAATTTAGAAAGGACCGATCACTTGGAAATATGATGTAATCATCAGTCCCTTGACACGCATAATTAGATCATCAAGATAGATATGGAGACTGACCAATTCATCGAGAGTCATGTGAACAGTTTTTTTAAAAGTAGTACCTGTATCAAATAAGCTAAAAAGCCAACATTTGTAAGGCATGGTATTGCAATTAGTAATGATAGTGGTTTTATGAACATTTTCCCCTTTTACTTTGATTATTTTGTAACCAAACAGACTATCAAGTAAGGGTCTTAGCTGTGACTCTACAACCTATTGAAAAAACATTTCCATATTGAGAGGGGGAAAGGGATTTCTCATAATCGCTTGCCTGAAATATCGAAGACAAATACAAGTTCTAGTATTATCAGTGGTCCTCGAGGCCGATTCCAAGATTGAGACCCATTCAGGGTGGGCTGAAAAAACATTCAAGTTCTTGTTTTTGCCTAGCTAGTTTCATAATATGTTGAACAAGACCAGGACCAAAACCATGAAGATCCTCATAAAATCAATCAAAAACCTTTCGGGGTTCACTGAGTAGCCCGATGAACCTCATCTCTTCTTTATCAGAACATTGGACATTTATTTTAATGCTCATTGAAGGTTCATATGTCCTAATGTTCAGGAGGATGGTCTCAATCACCTTCTTCCATAACTCCTCTTATTTTTGTTTTTCTTTATTACCTACAACACTCGGATAAAACGAACTCTCAAGAGGAGTCAAGCCCTCAGGAATCTTGTTATTTTCCATGGATATAATCTCCTCAAGCTTAAGAGGTTCATTTCAAATGACAGTACAAACGCTCTCATCATTAGGGATGGCCTTCCAAGATCCTTCCTTTTCAGGAATGTATGAAGGATGTAGAGATTGAAAAGCACAATCAGGCCTGTGAGACAAGAGTTGTTGATTAGGAGAGGCTGCAAAGAAAGATAACCAATCAGCCATCAAATTCAAATCCTTCTTAACATGAGTGATGTTGAAAGATAAAAGGTTCTAGACAAGTGCCCAAATAGTTTGGGAGTATTGTTCCATCAGCTTGTCGCTAGGAGAACATGTCTTACGTATCAGGTTCACAAAAAGCTCAGAAATTCCAAAAACTGAAAGGTGACCACAACCAAGATTAAGATCATTCTCGATGCCTAATAATAAAGCTTTGAATTCAGCAGCATTGTTTTTACAAGCAAACTCCAACCTGTATGACAGATTATGAATTTCTCCTGCAGGGGAAACCAAGATAATACCAGCCCCGTTACCTTTGTTAGAGTGTGAACCATCAAAGTGCATATGCCATAAATCATCATCTGAATCAATTCTTTCCAAAGGAATAGTATCCTCTTCAGCCAAGATGGAATACAGTCCTAGGTCTTCTTCGATATAGTCTATGCTAGATTGTGGAAAACTCTCTATGTAGGGTGAAATTCTTCCCTCTCTAAGGACTATAATATTCTTACCATTCCAAGGAATGGATAAATGTGTCTCGTTGAGTGAGAGGTACCCACCTGTTAAGGCTTTCCAATCTCTTCCCGAGATAATTGAGTAATTTCTTATAGGCATATCAGTCACCTGAATGTTGAGAGTTGTCCTTATCTCAGGATGAGACCATAAAACCAAGGTTACATCCTTAATATCGCCTATGGTTGTTTGTTGTAGACTATTATAAGAGAGAATGTTTCTGGTGTTTTCATTTGTACAAGACAAGCCTAGCTCTTCCATAATAATCTTTGACATCACACTTGGGCCCAAGCCACCATCGGTGAGGCAACAATGGGCAATCTTATCCATGATCTTTACAGAAATAAAAAAAGGGGGAGTTTTTACAGTTTTTCTAAAGTTATGTACACCTACTTTATTTATAGAAGAATAATCTTCATCTATCTCTTCAGAAATATTGTACAACAGAAGCTTTTCCTTCCATGAATTGTTTCAGATGCATCTATTGTTCAAGGATGACAACCATGTCTAGGAGGGTTGCATCTACTTTGATGTTGGCCAATTGATTTAAGATATTGTATTTGGAATATGGAAGAGGGGGAATGATTCTTTGACTATCAGGAGCCTTAGGAACTTGGAGTGTGGCAGTGGTTGAGGATGAGATCGAGCTAGAAGAACTGCGGGGAGGATCAAATTTTCCTTTGGGATCATAGGCTTTGTTTCTAGTACTGATAACCATGACATCCTCTCGCTCTCTAAGACATAGATAGCAGATTTTGTTCTTTTACCAAATATCTTATCTATGGCACTCTTCTTTACCTCACATGTGGTTTCTTCATGGTGTTCCTCACAAAATTTACACCAACTCCGAGGCAGGATAGCCTTAGGTTGAAAATTGTTTTCAATTGGATTTCTAAAGGGGGTTGCAGAAGAGGATGAAGCTCTGGGGGTGAGAGGGGAGACAGTACCCTTCTTCTCAAAGGATATCATATGATTGTTCATATCTTGTACTAGATACAAGAGAGAGGACATGTATGTATGTCTAACTGATTCTCCCTGGGGAAGACCAATTCTTTCAAGTTGTTCTTCATACTCTGAGCAAGTATGAAGAGTGGAACCAAGATTATCAATGTATTTTTCCTCATGCTTATGACGGTAGGGAGAAGGTAATGCATTATTGTAATGCATGAAAGTGGCTTGGTTTTGAGGGTGGATAAGTTCGGGGATTTGATTGTACAACTTGGTGAAATGTAAGTTGAAAGACTTGATGGTCTCACCATCTTTATAAGTGACGTTATTGTATTCCCTTAACTTCTCAATAGGGCTTTTATATTTCCCATAAGTGGATCAGAACCAATATATTATCTCCTCCCAAGTAGATAGGATCTTAGGAGGAAGGTCAAAGAAGTCGGCCACAACCTTTCCTTCTAAGGAATTGACGAAAAAGTGCATGCAGGTGTCATTGTCATTGGCCCCTATGTTATGACAAGCATTAGAAAATTCCACTAGGTGTTCATTGGTACTGACAGTGTTCTTCCCTGAAAACTTAGGCAGGTGCTCTTTAAAATTTGGAAGTGGGTAAGTAGAAGGTGCTAGGTTAAGAGAAGAGGACACATGCCATGGTGTGGTTGTGGCATCTTCTTCAAACTGAAAAAGTCCATACTTCTTGATGACTTTGGTGGGATTTTTGGTGGATTGGACATGGATATGGTGGCTATATAAGCTACCAATCACTGATGACGATGAATATTGAGAATATGAAGAACTTCCAGTGCCACCAGAGCCTCCACTAGATGCCATCCTTTGGGTGATAGGTGAGGGAAAGAAAGACAAGTTGTATGAATCAGATAAATTCCTCCTTAGAGCACTTTGTTGGACAGATAACACTATGTTTCTTCTTCCTACTTCAGCAATAGGATTGATTTAAGGTCACAGGCATCTTCTTATTCTAGAAGCACAAGAATATAAGGACATGAAAGAAAGGCCAAAACTGACGAAACAAAAGGTTATTGCTGATTTCTAGGCTACCTACATCTATCTTTTAACTGTTCTTGAACACTAGTGTCTCGTTCAATTGCTTCCCAAGAACATTTAAGCTCAGCACGGTTCCTGGCAGTGTCTAAAATAGTATGAAATAATTTCAAAGCAATGTTGGTCTAGTCTTGGAGACCATGCTCAATATTGGGTTGCCTCGCAACATGAACAGTCATTAAAAGCAAAATAGTCAAAGAATCAATATCAGAATATATGTGTGTGTGTGTGTGTGTGTGTGGATGAAAATCGAGTATAAAATTTAACCAGGAAGATATCAAGGGTTTCCCCAGTATGGTCGCTAAATAAATGTTGAGAAAAAGATATGAAATGATCTTAATCAAGCATTTTCAGACTTTACTTGGCTAAATAAAAGTAGACGGGAATATCAACCTATGTTTATAACCAACAAAAATAACATCCTAACTCACAAGTATTAATTACGAGTGCTTAGGCTAGTCTTTTATCAACAAAAGAGCTTGCTGAAAATTCTTTTTTTTATGTAATTTTCTGAATAGAACAGTTGCTGAAATAAATGTAACAGAACTAAAGACACCAAGATGTTAATCAAGACAGATGAGACATAAAGCAATCCTTTATTTCATTCGAATTCACCAAAGAGTCATTTTCTTTACAAAATCTCATACAGAAATCTTGGACCAAAGTCAAACTTAGACATCCTCGATGGAACATACAAAAGGACCTCTGACAGAAAACCAAAACTGAACTCTAAAAGCTAGATCAGCTTGCCACATATTGTTTCCCACTCGACTCTGCATAATAGCCTTTATCAATCATTAAAACTAATTCACAAACAGACAAGTCTACACAGACTATCAAAGATAGATCAACACCTCTTAAAAACAAGTGTCTGAATGATTTGATTCATCCCTGAATATTGTCGTCTACAATAAGACCTTGCTATCATAAAAGAGAATTAGGCTTGTGATGAATATATGAATGAATGAAAACTGAACTATCTCAACATAAAATCAAAGAGAAAACCTTAACATGCTTATGCTTCTATCCCTCTCTTTGTTCCTCCCTTTCCTTTTGCTTTTAACAAATTAGAATTGGTTGAAGAAGTTGAACCAACTCATTAATTAAGTTAATTAAAAGACTCAACTAACTTTAGTTAGGGGGAAGAGTAATAATTGTAATAAGGGTCATAAATAAATAATAACTAGTAGGTGGGACCCCTTGTGACTCCCTTTAGTCCATAACAATAATAATAATCATAACATAACCATTAGTTAAGCAAAACACACCTCCTTGTGTCTCCCATCAACATATTCACTTTTGGAAAGTTTGGCTCATGAAATTTGAAATTATTTCAAAAATAATACTCATATATCCAAAATAAAACATGTTGTCCAAAGATCCCTGATGTCAAACATCATAAAACAATAGATAAAATAAAACTCAACAATCATATTTTCCCTCGTTGATGCTATCATCCTTGAGTCCTTCTCTTTGACAAAAGCGTAATAGGCCTTTGTTTTTGGCTTTTTCTTTGAATAGCTCATCCCTGCATGTGTGATTGATTAGCAACGATCTTTTAATTAACCATACATGACAAATATTTTAAAATATGAAATGGATTTTGGCTCAGAAATATATCAAACTCGTGCAATCCAATCCATACAAATTGTTTTACTGTTTGTCAATGAGCAAGGGGTGAAAAAGGGTTATGGGATATGTGAGGGGTTTGTATTGAGCAAAAACATGATTCCATGAGGGGGAAAAAACACGATTACTGCTCAATGACAACAACAATGAACTATAAGAAACCAAATAAAACATCATTGTAATCCATGCAAGACACTACCACTTTCAACTGTTTTAACAATGAAATTCTCTTGATTGTAATTAATCTCAGAACAGGGAGTGAAAAAAATGAATATGGGAGGTGACAAGGTTTGTAATTAGCGAAAAATGAAATAATGGAAGGGAAGAAAGATGATTATTGTTCATGATATTAATTAGGTGATCCATAAAACATTCCATGAAAAGAGATACATCAACCATCAATCATCTTGACCAAATAACAATATTGTTCATAATCAAATACCCAACACGGTGCCATCACAGGACAATATGCATTCCACACAATATGTAAAGAGGATTGTATTCCCTTCTTTGCATCTTATAACAATTTCCAAATAGTATCCTTTTCACTCTTTTAACCATCGAAAATAACCACTGCCCATACATTACTTCAACCAACAAATATACTCAAATTCATGTTTCCAGAATTCACAATGAAGTCACATAATCACTGCAATCGGGCTTGAAATTTAAATGCTTTGATATTCGTTAAACATATATATAGGCAATAAACCCAATAATCTGGATTAATTTGCAAAATTTGAATGGATATTTAAACATATACCCAACAACCATCATTTAGAAACAATCTATGCATAGGGTAACTCATCCAGGCAATGTAATTCGGCCATTGTAAAACAAGCAATTCAATGTGACTTAAAAGTTGGACCATCCATCCAACACAACGAGTTCTCGACAACATGCCCCTTTTAACAAATGGTTGATTGCAACAAATAAATATGCTTAAAACTCTGTGAAACCAAAACATTACGATGCACTATCTCTATTAAACAAAATCAAACACATAGTCACATTAATAACTCAATCTGTCATGTTGAGTCATTAATAACACAGTATTACTTCGATTTAATCCATGTGTAACCAACTATATTGTGCAAAATCAGGCGTACACAATCAAACAAACATAAGAATGCAGTGATATATTCTCTACAGTCATTCGGTTCAATAGTCATTCAGCCCCAAAGAAAATCACAGTTACCATGCCCCCTTATTTATTTTTGCAAAAACACCATACACACAACGCAACATACGTGAGAAACATCAAGAATTTGTACCAACACCAGCTAATCATCCAAATAATCATTAGTGCAAATACCAATGATTGTGTATCAACCATCAATTCGCCACTGTCAAAAAAAAATCAATCAACCTAACAAGTTGTGGCAACTACGCATATCCTCGCATCCAATCCAATTGGAGTAGAGGCCCTTCTCCATTAACAATACTGAGTTATTAACATAAGGGGAGTAATTGTGTGCTTTGAAAGTGCAATTGGAAATGTAGGGTTTACCATTGTTATAACAGAGTCAATGACTATATACCAACCAATACAATTATCACGTGAGCAACTGGTCAAGCCTGTGCTAAAATGTCGACAACTATACCACCAATCAACCATAACCAAGTCGTAAAACCAATGGCTAGGCTGATATTCTCTATCAATATTCATACTGTAGGGTTAAGGTTTGTTCCGTAGCCAACACAAGGAGAGCATAACCACTCTTTGTAATGCTGAAAACTCTGAGGCCACAGTGTTCGTGGACGGGTACAAATCTATGGCAGGGGCCATAACCGAAAAATTAGGGCTCTAGCTCAGCCTGGAAAAGGTTATTTAACACAAGCAGGGTATAACCCTTGTGTTCTTTGATCAAACAACCATACCTCGGAGGTGAAGACAGGGTCGAGAAGGAACAACATCACTCACTGTGCAACCCTTGGCAGTGAAAACAACCCAATTACCAAATGTACAATGTCTGGTGACACAACGCTTCAATCATTAAACCCCATAAAATCCCACATACTGGATTCAAGCATACAAAAGTGTGAATATAGCCATCAAAACCAACAAGCATACTCTAATTAAACTAGCAGGGACAACAAATAAATATTATGACTACTAACGCCCAGGATAACCAGTAATGCTATGACTTCTGTTAGAACTCTGTAAATTTTGTCTGGTTGAATAGAAAAATGATAGAGGTAACTGTTTTGACCAACTTTAGAGCTGAGGCACTAGCTGGTTCAACTCAGAGAGGGCTCTCTTGTGTCACTTGATATTCCTTGGAAATTGGTGACTAAATTTTCTTTGTTTGTCTTAGTTTTGCTGAGAGAATAGAGATGGCATTCGGGCTATGGAGTCGAATATGAACAATGCATTTACAAATTATGAGAAATATCCAGAGGAAAAGGCTAAATGAGGCATCGAATCTGAGTTTAAACTGAAAATTTGCATGGAAAAAGAGGAAAGGAAAAACACATAACTGTATCAGAGCATATTTTAATGAATTCTGACCTAGTTAAGAAGAAAACCACATGAATTTAAATTGCTAATTCTAGAGCATCATCGGACGAATTCTAGACTTCTGACTCTCCAATTTAAAAGAAGAAATTGTGAATGTGATTTCAGGGACACAAGAAATACGTACTATGAAAGGAAACAGAACTCATATCACTACCAATTTGAATATTTTCATAAACAGTTCAAAAACTGCTTCTGCATTATATATTCATTTTGGCTCCATAATTTTACAAAAAACCTTCCTTCTACGAGGGCAGGACCCTCTTTCCCTCATGCCTTCTATACCCTTGGGATGATATATATATAGATATTTACAGTGAGATTCAAAATTATTAAACTTCCCCATAGTTCTAAAAATAGAGGTCAGTTACAAAAGGAGTAGTGTGTGTCGACAATTCTCCTATTTTAAAGGGATTGTTACAAATAGGTTTGACATATATGAAGCTTTTTATTTGAATGCCACATGTCCAAAATTTGTTGGAACGTACTCAATTTTACCTGAGAGTTTTATTTGAGCTTGGAGATTTCCTCTTTTAGAGTATCCAACTAGACGGGTTGATTTTCCCCAACGTTTTCAACTGCTTCAACTCTGGTTTTTGTCTTATGTCGTTTTCTCCATTTCTTCTTCACAGCTCGCTTGTAGGTTTCTTCCACGTGCCCATTGATGATTAGATCCCTCATGAAAGGATTTAGTCTGACCTATAATTAAGGTTCTGTTGCGGGTTTAGTATGGAATTTGGTTGCTAATATCTGTGCAATCGACCTCTCTTTCTTACTCGTTGATAAACTTGTCATGTTATTTGAAAACCCTGTTACACTAGATATTGTTTGATCGGCTCTTTTCATGTCTTTCAATTTTTTAGACACCAAGGTGTTCCTTAACTCTATAGAAATCAAAAAGTCGATCCAGTTGGAGATTACTTCACTTATGAATGAGACGGTGATTTCTTGTTGCATAATAACGCCACCCATACTTGAAGATCAGTAGTTATCGAGTTCCAATCATGAATTACTGACAAGATTACTTGCAGGTACATTGGTTTACCATGATTCTACAATCCATTTCAAATGATTATCCTTTGAGTTCATTATCTAGTGGCATCCACCTGACATCGCACGGATGTGAAGTACTCAAACGAGTGGCATGTGGTGATTTGACTAGCCATCACCCTCCCCTACACGAATCGTTTATTTGACATATTAGAACACATGACATCGGGGCTTTTTGGAAAATGGTTTTAGGCAGACTACTTTTCATCCCTATGTATCTCTGAGAGTGCCACGTGTCCACGATTGACACCATGGTGGTTTTCCCCGGCCCACCCTCGATCAGTTAAGTCCCACATTATTTCGCCGCCCGATATGGGTCTCAACCGTTGATCTAGGCCACCCCAAGATCTATGGTTCATTGGGTCATACCACTTCTGTGTCCATGCCAATTTAACCTTGTCCTCCATATGTGCTCCTGCCTGTCGGTCTAGCACCTCTCTAGATTTATCTAGCACTCTTCCAAGTCTCGAGACTCGGATTTTGAGAAATCATTATGGTGATAACAACTTCAACATCATTTCAAAGAGAATCATCAACATTTCACTCACAATCACCATTTCACACAGTTGCAAACTTAAGAAAGGCACAAACCAATACACCTGAGCCAACATCCATTTCATAACTAGAGCAGACTCATGAAGGGCCAAAAACAATAACATACTAGTAACGCGAATTTGGTCGAGCCCTGCTAAAATTTTGGAGTATAACCACAGCATCAAGATCAAACAATAGCTCGATTAGGGTGGAATCTAACAGGAGGGTTAAAGGTGACGTGCAATAAATGCACATCGCCTCCACCCACAATTCATTTACTCATTAATACATGCCAACCATCTCTCAATTAACACCATTAATTTAACTCTGCATTGGAATCTGCACATGTTACTTTCCAAATGCACTTTCCACATCATATATCCAATTCCTTATTATATAACTCAAACAAAATCACATAACCATTAACACCCATTACCTTGTCAAATGTGCCACCGACGTTCAATCTATCCAAATATACCATATGTATATCGACCACATAATTCAATTAATCATTGCATAACCATCAACACTATCACCTTGCCAAATGTGCCACCAACATTTCACACCATATGTGTATTAAACATGTAATTCATTAACAATTGCATAACCATTTACTTGTTAGCTAGGAATTAGCAATAATTGTTAAGTCCTTCATGCATGTAGTATAGTGAATAGGATAGATTTAAATTCTTCCCCTCTGCAATTGTCTCTCATTTCTTTCTAATTGTTTGCATGTAGTATAGTAAAATTGCAGAATTAGATCCTCTTTTCCTTGCATTAGTTATAGTATTTTTGCCTTTCTCAAAACTGTCCTTCATGTAATTTTGCTAATATGTTTGTTGTGCAGGTACGATAAGAATAGATAGAAACGATATTAATGAATAGCATAGGTTGTAGTAACATCAACAATCAACATTCATAAGCTCAAATCATAACCAATAACATAGTATCTCATCAACCATGTAAGTTGTGTCACACATCATCACAACATAAAAAATGAACAAATTTGATCTTCAATAGTTCAAGGGGGTCCCACCTACTAGTATTATTAGTTTTTAAAATAATAGGCTTTAGCAACACTTTGCAAAAAAAACTTTGTTGACAATTTTAATCGTCAATAGTTGGTTTTCCTTGATTGGGACCCTTGACCTGTTAATCATCTTCTACTAAAATTTGTTTGTCTAAAAGTTGGTGTTATTTTAAGTGTATTAGTCGCACATGGGGTTGTAGGTTGCACACTGACTATTATTTGGACTGGACTTATGCATTATATTCTTGACCATGGACCTCTTGTTTTCCTCTCATATGTTGTGTGCAATATTTCTTCAATATTATCCACATCCCAGAGATCCTCTACCTCTTCTTCATCACTCTTCAAGCCCTATCTGTTGGCTATGGACCTCTTTTGTTATTCACCTTATATTGGTAAGGTCTTTCGCTGCGTGTCTTTCCATCTTTTTCCATTATCTTCTTTATATGTTTCGCACCCATTATGACTGGGTCCATGGCCTCCTCCTGCTTCCCCTTATCCATTTCCCTATACATGTCTCAAACTCCTATCATTTCTTCCCCCCTTCCCCCATGTGCGCAAGGAATTTTAGTTCTCTGATTCCATGGTCATCACACCTTTTCCATACAATAAAATCTTTATAGAAGTATATAGTGATCCGATGTACCTACCTGTGGGTACCTTTAGAAAATCCTTCTCTATAGTAGTGTACGACTTTGCGATATCAATTGCAAATTCAGTGATAAACCCTACAATAATACTATCTAATCAAAAATCTACTACACGCGTAAATTTATTATTGACTTGGTGTAACTGCACAATCTCCACCAAATTCCACTCTAGATGTCTGATCAGATTCTTAGGATGGTTTTCATTCAACCTGTTATCACCCTGTAATTTCCCATACTAAGGAGGAAATCGACATGGGTAACGAAAAAACCACTTTGAGTCAGGGATCTAGCCCTACAAGACTCAGAGAGGGATCTCTCTATCAGATTTAGATTTGTTTGAGCATGGATCTTAGGCTAGCTATGAGGATAGAAGATTTGGTTTTTTTTTTAGTTTCTGGTTGAGACAGCAAAAATGGCCATTGGGAAAAATGGAGTCAAAAGTTAAAGTGATTAAATGAATGGATAACTGAGACAAAATATAACCAGGTAGGGTAATCATGTCAATGGATCCTTTGAGCTTTATAAAATGGGAAAAGAAGAATAGATCGAAGTTCATTTCAAATGCAGCATGGAGCTTATCTGAATTCTACATTTCAAACTTAGAAGAAAACATAAATATTGTTTCGAGCCAGCACGGGGTGTTAAGAACAAATCCTCCACATTATCTTCTCATAAACAATACAGAAAGAAAAAGCATGTGAAATAGGAAAGTAACAAGTTACATCAGGGAAAAACTTCACCACTTAATCACGACACAAGAATCTAGAAATATAATGCCTTTGTATTCATCCATAATAGTCACTTACATCTTTTGAAACATTTTTACAGTGGATGGGGACATTTCCATGCCATACTTAGCTACTAGTCTAACCCCCTCTTCCTTTGAAAGCATAGGATTTATAGCCTTTACATCAAAATCTAAGATCCTATCTAAGAGGATATGAAATACTAAAAATAGTGCATAATCAAACAGTTTTACAAAAGTAGGATCAAGTCCTATCTTAAGGGGTCAAGCCCTTATCCTAATCTGGTAGTCCTCAACAATCTTCCACATCTTCAGCAGTCTTCTGGGTGATGAAAAGGCAATTTGAGATCCTTTTCTGGCACCTGGGAAAATATTCAACCAAAAATAAGATAAGTTTTGAGCCTTTTATCCTTTGTATTTTCCACTAAACCATGAAAAAGAGAATGATCTTTATCCATTTTAAAGTTATAATTCATTTGAAACCTTCCTTGAATGATTTGGCAGCAAAAATATTCAATCTGGTCAAAAAGACTAACGTTTTGCCTGTGTCTGCATTTTCGACAGCTTACATGCTTGAAACGGAGTAGGATAAGCTGCCGAAAGTCCTGGGATTCGGCAGCTAACAACGCTTTTTCAAATTCGGTTAAGCTACCGAAACTGCAAGTCTTTGAAGTCATTTCAAAAATTGCAAAAAATGGAATTTCTTCAATATGTCTACCCTTCAGTATCTTTGTTGAGGTTCACAGTAGCTTCTACTAGAGACTCTAGATCAGGATGTGTTTTTGGCTTAGGATCTTTAAGCATTAGTTTGGTCCTTAAGCATCTAACCATTTTATGCAGCTTATGATTCTCCTTGAGAAATTTCTTATTCTTCTTCTGCTCCTTTACATGCATTTTAGCTAACCTTTCAAATGAGTCTCTTACCTCTTCAGATGTCTTTTTCATAGCCTGATTATGAGATTTGATGACTCTTTCTAACAACTTAAGCTATGTTACTTCCTCTTTCATCTTCTGAATTTTGGATGCTTTACTGATCTTCTTTTTATTTGATGTCTTAGGTACCTCCAAGGCTGGATCTGCAACTTCAGTATCCTCTCTCTCCTCCATGACTGTTCCAAACTCGGAATCTGAGTATGGAAAATTCAAGACATTTTTCTCAACAACACTGCTCTGGCCCTCTAGTCCCTGATCAAAATCAAGCTTCCTTTTTTTCTTCTTAGACCTAGGTGAAGGGGTTGGTTGTTCTATCTGAACTGGTGACATATCCCTTCTCTTCCTCTTATTGTTCATGGGTGTAGAGGACTTCTTCGTAGGTTTATTCTTGACCTTGGGCTAGATCTCTTGCCCAAATTCTCCCCAGAATAGGAGATAATCCCATGTCTTCTCTCTTCTCTGGAGTTCCTCCATCACTATAATCTTTATGAGGCCATGATGGAAAATCCTACTGTGCACTTTATCGGGATTATCTTGAACTTGGTGTGACATCTTAGTCAAGCTCCTGTGAAGGTAATGGGGTAGATTGAGAGGACACTTGCCTGTAAAATGATTCATCAGTTTGAAGTGATAGACCATGACTCTACCATATATACCCTCACAAGTGATGTATACTTGAATTGCCTTAAGAAAATGCTACCATTTCTCCTCCAGGTAAGACCTGGGAACATCCTTCTACCAAATAATGCTTTGAAAATCAGGCTTAAAGTAAGACCTAAACTCAATATCCTTAGTGACAATTGTTTTAAACCATCTCTCACCTAGCCTAGGCATATCTATTGTTGCTGCAACATTGGCCTCATTAATTTGCATTACCATTGGACCTAAGGTTACTTTTTCTCCATCAAATCTTTGAGCAAAGGCTTTAGCAACACCTTGGTGATACCCCTGCAATTTCTCACAATACCTGTAACAACCTGCTTCTTTAAAAATATGGAAAATCTCAGGATGAGATTCTAGATATAAGACATCATTCAGCTCCTTCCTGAGCAAATTTCCTCCACTAGCCATCTGCAACAAATGTTAATACCTGCAAACAAAAAAAGCAGGCTGGAGTGGAAGATCGGTGCAGATGTAGGGCGAAATGGAAATCGGATGGAGAAAATTTTTGTGAGGTAGACTAGTGGTTTGAATGGCAGCCTTTGAAATGAACAGTTTTCAGACTAGGAACTATAATGCTCATTCAAAAAAGAGAACACCATATGGTTTGTTGGGTGGATTTGATAATGACAAATGATCTTCGATGATGGCAGAGTCCTGAAATGATAGTAAGGATTTCGGATCTAATAGCTTAGGGTTTAATGATTTCTTAAAACATCAATTGAAATCATAATAGAAAGCCCAGATCGTGACAAATGATCCTCATAAATGATTTCGGCAGATTTTAAAAACATCATGACATGTGAAACGATGGCGGTTTGAGAGTTTGACAGGACAAGCTAACCATTGGAAAACATTCGGTGCTTTTGGAAGCTAACAACACCCCGCGCCTGCCTTTTTAGCTGTCGAAAGTGAGAACTTTCAGCAACTTATAACACATTGAAAACGGACCCTTAGTTGTCGAAAGCTAACTTTTGACACTTTTACATTCAAGAGCTCAAACCATCACTTGCCAACTTTGGATATACTTGGACACCTTTTTGAAACATAAGTTACACTACTGGACCATTACTCTGAGTTTCTTAACATGAAGACATTCTCAAAATGATTTAGAGAAAATGTCCAAATAGGTAACTGGAGACCAGATGACTATATCATAGGACCCTAACACAACCTCAATAGCCACCCTTTAAACAGATGCGGGAAACCACATAAAAATACTTCATGCAATTTGTTAAACACATATTTGTCGAGATATTTGCGTGGTGTAAATTTAGGGTTTTTTCTATCCTTTTGCGCAAACTCGAGCTCCTTTTTCCTTAACCATCTTTCAATCTCCGCCTTCGTTGGATTATATGGCCTGAACATTCCCTTATATTCTTTCATTCTCTATGCTTTTCTTCAACAGATCCCTTCCAATCAATCCTATGTAGTTCTAGCTAGCAACAAAACCATTTTTTAAACGCTTGGGCTGACCCAAGTTTTGTTCTTAATAGGTTTCCAACAGAGCCCTCAAAACTATCGGCTCTCTTGGTAAAACAGAAGGCAACGTTGTGCATAGAGTGCACAATGTAGTCTCACACGAGACAACTTTATGGGGAACTGCAATACTCAAGTGTTTGAGGTCTAGGAAGGGATTAGGACTATCTGTTGATTCTTTTCCTCATGCATCAATATCATTATCCATTCATCTAAGATAATTTTCATTCATTCATATAACTATGCATGCATGTTATGATTATCTATATTACCATTCATTATGTAATGGATTCATAACATAACATCAAATAAATCATTCAAACACATTAACACATGAGATTTACCTTGGTTCACCCCCCCTAGGGCTACATCCACAAAGATTTGTCTCTTCTTCTCTTTTATTCATTCTTCTGCAAAATTTGCGCTGCGCACATTACATTCTATAGGATTACAATCAAAAGGAGGGTAAATACCCTCTGTGATGCAGACTAGAACACACCAGGATTGACATCCTGTGACCTAACCCTCTGAAACTAGCTTACTCGACTCAAAACTATATCTCTTCCTAAACCACCAATAACCAACCTCTCCTAGACCTCCTAGGTCTTTATTTATACTACTCTACTAGCTTATAATCATTACATTCTAGTCAAAACCTTAACCCTAACATGCTTAGGTCTGTCTTCATGCGCGCCGTGATGTTTTTCCTCCTTCTGCATGTTTCTTTTCCTTCTTTTTCTACATCTTGTTTTTCTGCCACCTATGGCGCACGCTCCAAAAATATCTCTTTCTCTCCAAAAATAGGCCTACGCCCAAAATAGACTTTCCTCCCAAAATAGGCCTATGCCAACATCTAGTAATATCAAAGAACTAATTGAGGTAGAATTGGTTGATTTTATGATGTTAGGAGTATAATTGATTGATGATCACATTGATTAGGATTTCACTTGGTGACATTAACAATAATTGATCCAACAATTGTATTGAAAATGAATTAATGATGTTAATAATGATGGATTGTAGGATGTTTATGGTGCAATGAATTGGTTTGATAATTATTCAATTATGTTAATGATACTAATGAGCTTTATGACTTGGTGTAATGGCTCAAACTTCAATAATCCAAATGAAAAATTGAACAAGTAAATTGCAACAATTAACTAATAAAAATAAAGATAGACTAATTATGATTGCATAATCCCCAAGGAGAGAGTGGTGAGATTATTATCTGAAATTTATAGATATCAACTCACTTACAATGCAGTGAATGCAGAATTGTTGCACTCCAATCTTTGATCCAACTGACCGCAATTGAGTGTGGTGGATGACTCTCCTCCCAAACAATCTCTCAATCAACACAATTGACATCCCACCGAGCCCTCAATCAACTATAGTATGCCAACTTCTAATCATTCCTTCTCAATATTTCCCCCAGCAAAAGATATATCATTTCATTCTCCACATTCATTAAATAGAATTCTTCATGTCCTTTCATGAAAAAAGATCCATGCATAGGTTCCACTTCTCATCATATAGTTTTTTTAACCTTTTCTTGATTTATCTTTTCCATTAAACTCCGTTAGTAATTTCTCTTTCTTTTTACTTTTTTCCCTTATAACAAATTAGTTGACTATTGGTTATTATAATCATACTATTGTTATTTATTACTTTATTAATTTATTAAATCGTTATTATCAATTATTAACTTAAGATCATTTATTTATTTTATTCCTCTAGTATTTATTATTTATTATTAATTTAATTAAATAATTTGGGGAATTACACTTGGTAGATGAATTTTTAGGGGATGAATTTTGATGTAAAATGATGATGTTAATAATGCCAATGTTTGGGCCACGAGGTTTGATGTGATGGTGGTATTTTTATGATGTTAATAGTCTCTGATGATTTTGCTACATCCAATTTGATGACAATCTCATGGTGTTGAGGGTGATTATTTGAACATCAATAATATGAATTAGATTCTTTGGATTAATGATATTCATGATATTAAGGACATTGATAATGATCAGGTGACAAAAACAATGATTAAGGAGCCGATAATGATTTTTTGAAACTGAAGATGCTAAATCGATGATGACCTTGAGGATTTTAGGATGAGGTGGATGTTAATGATGATGAAACTAATGGATAGAACACTTGATAAATATGGTTGATATTAATTACTGGATATTA
>SNQJ01S0034729.1:232495-245465 GCA_010110895.2 Picea sitchensis
TTCATGAATAGTTTCTATAAGTGCCTTTAGGATTTGTATATATACGACACTATGATTGTATCTTCAAGTATCTCATATATCATTCATACTTATTCAAATATATTTACTATCCTTAATGGATTATTGTGTACTATCCTATTTGTATTGGATATTTTCTGTATGAAAACTATATGTTCATTACATTGGTATCAGAGCCTCATTTTTTCTGATCATGGGCTTTGGCCATAAACCCTCTTTTCATACCTTGTCCAATCTGTCCTTTGGCCACCTCCATTTTTAAGAGATTCTCTCTCTCTAGGTCATTGACCACAACATGACTTGAGCCAATTTAGGTTTATAAGTCCATTGAAGAAATTATTCCAATTCAAGTTGATGAAATAACAAGACTATCATTTCTTAACTCAAAACAAAAATATCTGGAAATTTCGTATGGTATTATCATTGTGAACCATTAAAAAAAATGAGAGCACACCCAGAATAGCTGGTTCAAAAATAAACATAGTAGATATTACAATTCAAGAAAAAATTAGTATATATATATATATATATATATAGGAATCTATATATAACTGGAAACCCTCCTTCAAGAACAAAGGTTAGGTGCCTGCATCTTTTTTCCAACAAAAAATTACTCATTATATTGATATATAATTTGTTCTCTCGACAAAGTTATACAAATCTTGCTCAAAGCAATTCTAGTCCATAGACCATGCTCTAAAAACATATTCTGCCACTGACCCAACAAAACCGGATGGTTAATAGAGATGTAAACCAACACGTAGGCTGAAAAAAAGATTAAAAAAAAAACAGTAGTTGCTCGCCCCCAAAGGACCTCAAAGTGTTAACCAAACACCACACGCCCCCAAAGGACCTCAAAGTGTTTACCAAAAACACTGCACGCTCCCAATGGACCTGAAAGTGTTTACCAAAAACACAACACGCCCCCAATGAGGACCTCAAATCTCTAGCCCAAACCTCCTCTTGCCAAGGAGGAAGAGGACAAAATAGGCCTGAAAAAACCACAAACCCATCCAAGAGGGCAGGAACCCAACACCCACAAAAAAGGAAGTGAATCGAAAGAAATGAAAACCCTCGCCGTAACATGGTCAACATCGCGAATCTGGAGCCGCCGACCTCCTTGTACCCCGCTTTCCCTTGTAGCCGCAGAGCCCACTCTCTGCATACACAACACATAGTCACGAAGAAGGATCTTAGTTGATTCAGCCGACCGTCATGAAATCCTGCTCGCCCTTGTAGTCGCTCTCCCATCTCCTAGCCGCAAAGCCCGCGCTCCCCACAAAAACAACACACAGTCACAAATTAGTTGTTTCCACTGGCCGCCATGAAACCCCACTCTCCTTTGTGGCCGTGCACCCATCTCCTAGCTGTCGAGCCCACTCTCCCCGCAAACAACCGGACACAGTCCCGAATGGAGTTTTCTGGGATGCGGCTAGCGGAACCCTAGCCGTAGAGCCCCTTTGTTTCAAACTCCTTGAAACATAATTGCAAAAGCAATTCAGGTTCCTGTATCTTTAACCAACCGCTACCGGATACATAAATAAGGGGTCGGGTTGTGCTGTCGAGAAAGGAATATCAAGATACAAATTTTACTTCCTACCCTAATCAACGAGAGAAAAAATAGATTTATGTTGATGACCCACTAGAGCATAATATCAAAGGTTTATTGTGGGGGGACACTATCAAGGAAGGACACAAAAATGACAGACGCATTAGACAACTAGTCCTTTTGAACAAAAAAAAAAATTAATTCCCAAATTTCCATCTTATCGAAGGATAATGGGTTTCCAGTGTTGATAGGGTAATCTCATCATTGCCCCAAAAAATCAAATCGTAGGTCATGGTGGTGGTTGAATAAGTGTTCAATACAAAAGTTAAAAAGATTACATATATTGGGTGTTGAATTCAAGAAGACCCACTTTGAAGGGAGGTGATTTTGCATAATCAACAACAATATAAGTCACAACCTTACCAAAGATGAACTGGTCAAACTAACACCAGATAAATAAATAAAAGTCAATATAAGGCGACATTTTCATTTAAAATTATATCATATTTAAAAAAGGTTAATATTTCAACCTAAGATTATAAAAAAGGGGGTATAAAATAATATTTTAAAGTATAAGGAATAAAGTGGTATTCCAAAAAGTTAATGTGGAGAAATAAAGGAGACATATATTGAATAATCAAAAAACAAGAAGCCGTGAACAATGAATTCAATATATAAATCTAAATTTTGGACTAAATTCCTTTTTTGTGAAATGGAGTTTGAGTATATGACAACTTTTAAAAATCATAATCGCTTCTGTCTGATTTGTGGGAAATCATTTACTATGGAAGAATATCAAGATAGCTCACAAATGCAATGACTAATATTAAAAGTTGAATTAGGACATTATAAAGAGAGCAATAGAAAATTACAGTTTGAAATTGAGAATGATCAACATTTTAATGGGTTAACAGAGAAATATAATATTTACTTCAAAGAGCGTAATCGAGAATTCATTGCACAAATTGAAGAACTAAAAAACAAAAAACAAAAAATGGACTAAAACTTACTAGAAAGATATGAAGAAATATCACGATTAAAAAATCATAATCAAAATTTACTATTTAAAATCAGGAAGTCAAAAGACAAGAAGGAAAGGAATAAAAATTCAAAACAAGAAAATCAAGGTATCAAAGAGAAATTAACCGAAAAAGAGGAAGAAAGTTGCTGCCTAAGGAACCTTAATTAGAAGTTACTTGAACAAATTAAAATCTTAAAGGATGAAACAAAGGAGGATCTAGAATAAAAAAATAAAGACAAGAAGTCATAAAATAAGGAAGAACTTTTATGTTTAAAACGATGTAATCAATATTTCCTAACACAAATTAAAAAGCTTAAGCATGATAAGAAGTATTTACAAGAAGACCTAGATCACAAAACATCATTAGTCGATAAAGAAACGATGACCGACCCAATAGAGAAATTATTAGACATTTGAATTCTGACATTAGAAAAAGGAACGAATACATTGTTATTAAGTGTTCAAATTCAAAAGAATGCTTATATTGATAAATCACTACAAACATCAAAAGAAGATGGTTCCAAGGAAAAGTCAAAAGAGATTTGGATGCCTTATCGTCATCCAAATCACAAAATTTGTTATGGGAAACGACAATATCAAAAGATATATAAACAAAATTATTCTTAAAGAGAGAGACACTACAAATTTATAAAAGAAGAGAGAAAAAATCGACAACTTGTGTGGAAGATGAAAATCATAAGTTCCATCAAAATAATTGATCAAAAAAAGTTCCAATAAAGATCAATTTGGGGTGGACCGATTCACAACCAATGCAACAATTTGTCTTGGATATTCATAAAATTATCATCTTGTTTCGTCGAGTGTCGCAGCTACAAGCACGAAGGATATTGAGAAGACATTGCGAGCCAAAACAAGATTTAAAGTTAATATTTTCAATAATTATTCTTTGAGGATAAAGCATTTTTAAGGGGAAGGCAATGTAACATACATAATAATAATAATAATAATAATAATTAATTAAGGGACACATCCCTTCATGAATAGTTGTTATAAGTGCCTTTAGGATTTGTATATATATGACACTATCATTGTATCTTTAGGTATCTCATATATATTTATACGTATTCAAATATATTTACTATCCTTAATGGATTATTGTGTACTATCTTATTTATATTGGATATTTTATGTATGAACATGATCTGTTCATTACAACATCTATATTAAAATGCATTGCAATTTTATTTTATTTGTGTTGTTTGGGCCATATAAATATACCAAGGTCCAAGAGATTTGTATTTGTTTTAAAGGATTAAAGGGAAGGTTAGCACTTTTGTTTCCACAACCATCCATGAAGTTTCTAATTCAAATAAAGAGCACAAACATGTTGACAAAGATGAAACCTTATATACTTTTTCTATATATTAAGTATGTTTCTCTTTTACACTATCAATTTGAAGCCACAATTGTGGGTGATCCAGGTGGATATTGGTGGCCACCCACCTATTCCAACTGGCCCCTCTTGTCCGTTTTTGTTCAACACGTTCTTCTGTACTTCTTTGTAATTGTGGGTTCTACACTTCTGGGGCTGTCTAAAGCCTCACACATCCTCCAGGTGGATACTGATTTCCTCTTGCCTAATCCAACTAGCTTATTTTGTATGTTTTCATGTCATCACATCTTGTTGTACTTCCAGGTCCATTTTGGGGTGCTAAACATTTGTTTTTTGGATCGCTACAGTCAAACTGGGGAATGAGTTAGAGTTTGATGGTGGAATGTGTAGTTCTCTAAAAGACCTTTCCAATGGGCTATCACATGCCTAAAATAGAGATCGTATGCAAAATTTACGACCCTGGGAAGTTGAGGTACCAACTTAAACCAACTTACCCATAGGGGCCCACATGACTTTTGGTGTTTCACTTTCTAGGGTTAGGTTTTTGGATGTCTAGGGTTTTGGAATTCATGAGTAATATAAAAAAGGCCTCTAGAGCCTCATTGTAATCCATTCTGCTCATACAGACGCACATAGAAGCCACATATCATCTCAGAGATAGCTACCACCATTCGAGCAAGTGTTTCAGTTCTACAGTTTTATAGTTTAAGCCTATTTCATTATTCAATAGAAGATATTGTTCACTGGATATCTATGTTATTCTTTATATCTTTGTGTTTATTGTATTCAGTCTGTTAATCAGTTTGTTCCACTCCTAAATCCATATCAGTGGTATCAAAGCAGTCTTCTCTTCATTTATTTTTCTTTGTGCATGTCCCTGACAAGATCCAGGTATAAGAAGTTGGGACTCGAACCAATTGAGCCATTACAAGATCGACAACGCCGAGCCCGACAACAAACCATGGGGGACGAAAATAAATATGATGGAACATGAGATCCTATTAAAATGTTGCTTGAGGAAGCGATCGTGCGACAAAGGAACAAAATGATGGACAACTTCGTTCAGATCCTTCAACGACTGCCCACAAGATAAGCATCTTCATCAAGAGGCCATGCAACCCCCTTCAAGGTACAAGTAAATTTTGATATTCCATTATTTGAAGGACTGATAAATGCGGATGTTGTAGATAAATGGTTGAATCTTCTTGAAGGGTATTTTTCGGTCCATAATTTTTTCGATAGGGAAAAGATCACTTTTGCACTCCTCAAGGTCATCCCCCATGTTAAATACTGGTGGGATACTTACTCTGAGCAAAGGGATGTGGAGGAATCTGCAATCTTTTTGGTGGCCCCTACATGGGATTCCTTCCAGGATGCCATTAAAGAACAATACTACCCTGTTGGAAGCTACGAGGACCGGTACACCAGATGGACAACCATACATCAAGAAAGGGACTAGACAGTACCATATTTCACCAATATTTTCCATACCCTACACACCAAATTGGGTATCAAAGAATCTTAGCATCATCTGGTTCACAAATACCACGTTTTTTTGCATAAATACATTCAACTAGAAATGGAGTTTATGGACATTGCCTCATTGGGCACAACTTATAGATACATTGTTAATATCAAGCAAAAATTTAAGTAGAAAAGGTGAGAGTTTGGATATGAAATCCCCTCATAGTCGAAGCAGGGCAAAAGAAGCCACAACCCACACAGCAAGGGACCAAGTCAAGATGGTCTCCCTTAGGACAACCAGTCCAAGCCGCAACATAAGAAGGGAAATGAGAAGACAAAGAAGGACACGGGAAAATGGTGTGAGTACCATAAAATCCCTTGGCACAACACTGAAGAATGCCGCTCTAAGCAGTCCCTCATGACCGAACCGAAGGCTTATGAGTCAGAGGATGATTCTAATTCTGAATCAAATCCTGAAGGAGGAAAGCGGATTATCGATGCTGAACCCAGTGCCATTGTCTCTACCACCAAAGTGTGGCCAAGCAAACCAAAAGAACCAGAGGAAGGGGAATGCCTCTTTCACTTGCGGATGTGGGTAAAGGGGGCTCTGCTTCATTTCATTGTCCATAGAAGTAGTCAGAAGAATCTGCTTTTAGCAAAGGTCGTCAAGCATATGGACCTGCCAATGAAACTTCACCCGCATCCCTACACCATTGGCCGACTTTGCCAAGGAAAAGATCTCTGTGTCAGCCAACAATGTCATCTGCCCTATGGCATCAAACCTTTCAAAGATCAGGTACTATGTGATATTTCTCCCCTTGAAGTTTGCGATGTTCTTTTAGACAAACCATATTTGTGGAAGCATCATGTTGTGTATGTGTCTAGACCCCACAATGTTATTATTACTTTGGGTATACAATTGTACAGGATACCAGAGGTAGCGCCACCTACTGTTATTTCTTTAATCTTTGCTAAGAAATGCATTAAGGTAATCTCACATACTGGGAAGTTCGTCTTCTTTGTGATCCATTATAACAGTAAGCAGAAGGTCTCCGCCACATATGTGGCATATACACAGAGCCTCTCTTTGTAGCAGAAGAAAGTGGAGGAGATCATGGAAGAATACAGAGACATATTCTCCTCACCTATAGGGGTACTGACACACTACCAAGTCAAGCATCCAATTGATTTTACCTCTGACACACCTCTACCTAATGGACCAGTCTATCGTAGCTCGCTGATGGAAAATGAAAAAATTAGGCGATAGATCCAAGAGCTGCTTCAAAAGGGTCACATCAGACCCAAATCCGTCCCTTGTGGAAGCCCGATTATACTGGTGCAGAAGAAGGATGGGATGTGACGACTCTGCATTGATCACATAGCCTTAAACAAAATCACAGTCAGGAACTGGTACCCCAATCCTAGGATTGATGACCTTCTTGACCAACTTAAGGGCACAAAGTTCTTCAACAAGATTGACCTAAAGTCTGGATACCACCAGGTTCCCATCGAACCAACTGATGTATGGAAGACAACCTTCATATCTAAAGAAGGTCTCCTCGAATGGATAGTCATGCCCTTTGGCTTAGAAAATGAACCAACAACTTTCATGAGGTTGATGGATGATGTATTGAGACCCTTCACCAACTCCTTTGTGGTGGTATATTTGGATGACATCCTCATCTTCAACATGACATGGGAGGAGCACATGCGACATATTCAATAGGTTTTGAGCACTCTATGACAACACAAGCTATATGCCAACTTGGGAAAATGCTCTTTTGGCATGAACAAGGTCCAATACTTGGGCTACATTGTTTATGAGCATGGGGTACATGTTGATCCAACTAAGATCCAAGTCATCCATGACTGGCCACCCCCAACCACACTGATCGAGCTTCATAGCTTCTTGGGACTAGCCAATGTCTACCAACAGTTCATGTTGGGATTCTCCCATATTGCATGGGCCCTCATCCAGGTGACCGAGGGCGGTGGTAGGGCCAAGTTCATGTGGGAGAAGGAGAAATAATGAGCATTCGATGATTTGAAGCATCGATTGTGCTCAGCTCCAGTACTCTCCTTGCCCGATCTGCAACAACCGTTTGATATTGAGACTGACGCATCTGACTATGCTATGGGCGCAATTCTCACTCAACACGGTCATCCGATGGCATACCATACTGAGACACTCTATGAAACTGTCCGAAAATACCCCACCTATGACAAGGAAATGTATTCCATTGTACAAGCCTGTCGTCAATGGAAACATTACATTTTGGTAAAAGAGACGATCATACACACTGATCACAAGCCTCTATAGTTCATACATACACATGGGAAATTGCAGAACGACCGCCATCAGAAGTGGGCCACCTACCTATAACAATTCCCTCTCAACATAAAGTATAAGACAAGTATCTCTAATAATGTCGTCGACTGCCTCAATCGGCCTCTTGTGGCTGCACTCACCACTGTGCTCCATTTCTGTGGACATGAAGCATCTGAGTGGCCAAAACTTTATCAACAAGATCCAGACTTCACCACCACCTATCAACTCTTGGGTACATGCGCAACTGTCACCGATTTTCACATTCAGGACGGACTCTTATGCCACCTTGGCCATCTCTGTGTTCCTACAAGTGAGCGTGCAAAGCTGATTTGGGAATCCCACTACAGTCAGGTGGCATGACATTTTGGCTTGGAGAAAATTGTGGCCAGTATATCATATCTTGCACTGCTTGTGCCATTTCCAAGCCAACCATCAAGAAGAAAGGATTATACACCCCTCTTCCTATTCTCGAGAAGCCTTGGGAATCCATCTCAATGAATTACATTTCTAGATTGTTGTCCACCAAGCAAGGAAATGACTGCGTATTTGTGGTCATTGATCAGTTTTCAAAGATGGCCATCCTCACAGCCTGCAAGAAGAATATCACAATGACATATACTACCAAGCTCTTCTTCGAATAAGTTTGGGTCCAGTTTGGGATACCACCGACCATCATCTCCGACCAGGACAACAGGTTCCTCAATACATTTTGGATGAGTCTCTGGTCTCTGTTGGACACCAAGCTCACAAAATCCACTGCTTTCCACCCCCAAACCGACAACCAACCATGTGTCGTCAATCGAATGATTGTGCACATCCTACGCATGTACAATTCTAAGAATCCATGTACATGGGATGAGAGTCTTCCCTATGTTCAATACAGTTACAACAGGGCTCTCCATAGCTCCACCGACCATAGCCCATTTCAGGTGGGTCTGGGATTCAACCCTTGGGACCCATTGATGTTGCACTTCCTCTTGCCACCGCACAGACAGACTCTTCCCATGATCATTCTGCCATTGACAAAGCCACTAGGTTCATTGAGCATGTTCAACACATCTTCCAATAGGTCCAGGAGATTTTGCAGAAATCCAATGCTAAGTACAAGCAACGCCATGATCAACACAGGGTACCACACTAGTTTTAGGTTGGCGACAAAGTTTGGTTACATTTGTAGAAGGAGTGTCTCACGGGGCCCCATCGGACTCTTCGCCCACTTCACTATGGGCCTCACACTATCACCAAGGCTGTGGGTAGCAATGCTTTTGAGCTCAACATTCCACCCTTCCTTGGCCTGCATCCAGTGTTCAATGTGGACCTCCTTCGACCATATTTTCCACCATTATTGGGCACCTCAAAGATCGCAGAAAAATTGACACCAACAGATATCAACCCTGACTGCATGGAACAAGCCTCCACTAATCAGATAGTGGACACACAGGTCAAGGGAACTCATCAAAAAAGGATCCATCTTTATCGGGTTGTCAAGGAAGGGAAACTCCCACACCAAGGCAAGTGGCTCAGCCGGGGCCAAATACAACAGAAGTTTCCTCACCTTATGGGGGTACTCAATGAAATGGAGACCATTGCTTCGTAAGGGGGTGTTGGGGACCTATAATCATAGGTAACTCGATTCTTCAACTATTGATTTGGCGTTTCTCTCGTGATGATGAAGTCTGACTCGGTTGATCCCGTTTCTCCCTTCCATTCATTTCGCTCAATCCCCCATCACCCTGCTGCTTCCTTCATCCACACTGCACCCTCACTCCCTTGTGCTTTTGCCCCGTCGACATCATCCTCCATTTTCCCGCCTCCCATTCACGAATAAATGAAATTAGGATAAAAGGAAAAATCAAATAAGTTTGTTAGATTACTTAATAATGTTAGTATAATTAGTTAAATAACCTAGATTAAATCTTGTTAAAAATTAATTAATTAATTGATTAATTAATAAATTAGGCTAATGTTTTATTAATTAATATTTAAAACAAATATTAAAATACAAAATAAAATAAAATATATAATAAAAAACATAATAAAACAAATATTAATTAAACAAAACACAAAACAAATTAAATATAAAAATAAAAATAAAAACTTAAACAATTAAAACATAATAAAACATATATAAAATACATAAAATATTAAAAAACAAAAACATAAAAAATAAACTACCCTAAGTCCTACCCACCCCCTACCTCAACGTATCCTAAAAACATCACGTATCACATAAAAATAAATCAACGATCTTTAAAAATTCCGGACCCCCCCCACCATCCGAAGTTTAACGAGAGGGGGGGGGGGTCCAAAATGGTTGTTTCCCTTTAATACTCTTTGAACAGGTGTCAGCTCCCCATTCCAGCAGACCTCTCTGATTTTTTGTACCGGTGCCACGAGCAGGGAGAATCAAAGCCATATTCAAGGCTCTTTTTTCCAGATTTTCACTTTTCCGTTATAGTCCTGATTTTGCGGGAGCTGTTACGGCCATCTGGAGGCGAATTTGGCTAAACCGAAGGAGGTTTGTCCAAAACATTCCCATATACAATAACCTCCCTCAGTTTTTTCCCAGGTGTCAGCGTTGAAGACAAAAAGATGTTTGTTCGGACCCCTTTTTCGCAGAAATTAGGCCCGTCTTACATGGCAGACAGTTCTAGATTTTGGAGGATTTGTGGCAATTTTTGGCCGAGGCAGTTAAAACCGAATCACACAACTTGTTGGGGGATCTCCCCTATTTATTTAAAGATGATTTTTAATGTAAAGGTTGTTGATCCTTGCACCCAGAAGGCTATTCTCTGTGGTATTTTTCTGATTCACCAGGAATACAAAGGGACTTTTTCACAGGATTCTTGTATGTCGACGATTGGTGAAGTTTTTCTTGCTTTGTTGAATTTGATTCTAATCATTCTTCATTATGTTTCTCTCTTTCTAATTTTCAAAAGGAGATTTAACACAGAATTTATCCCTGATACTCTGTGCAATGCTTTTGATAATCTTAATGTTTTCCTCTGATACTACAATGAAGAAATTCTTGAATGTTTTTTTGTTGTAGTTGATTATCTTGTCTGTTCCTCTTTTACATCACTTTATTTCTAAAGGATCCAATGTCTGCATTACCTTGCCCTGTGGAAATACCTTATATACCTATGTTCAATTTCAAACTTGTCACAAACCCCATAGCCCAATGGTCTTCTTTTGTTGTCTCAACCAGAAAACCCCAAGAACATAACCCTATTCTGCATAGCTAGCCTAATATCCTCTTCCAACAAGTTATATCAGACAGAGAGATCCCTCTCTGAGTCTTGGAGGGCTAGATCCAAGACTCGCAGTGGTTTTGATGTTGCTTCTGTGACTGCCTCTTCAGGCTTGGGCAAATTACAGAGTGCTAACATAATGGCGACTCCACTGGGGAATCTTTCCCCAATAGTACACTTCAATGCTCCAGATCTGATCACTGATGGTGGACAGTGACCAGACACAAGAAGGCTGAGATCATTCACCTAGCGACTCCAAATCAGCTCCAGACAGTTCCAACTCAAAGAATCCACTGGAGGAAGAACCTGAAGCATGACTAAGAAGCCTAGAAAGACCAGGTACTCAAGCTCAAATTGCATTCAAGACACATTTGGTTTTATCCGCAATTATGTTTTGTCTTATTCAAAGCCCGATCAAAAGTATATTGCTGAAGATTACATTGACCACCTATTGATTGATGAGCCTCAAGAGATCATATCCCCAATTGTAGATTATGTACATACTCATACACCTGTGCACATCCCAGATGCACCTGTAGAAACCCTAGTGAGACATAAGCCTCCTACTTTATCTCCTACTCTTGCAAAAACTCTGGATGGATGTAAGCCTCTCACTTCATCTCCTTTGCTTGCAAAAGTTCCAGACTGATACCAACCTCTAGATTTGCCTCCTATTCTCCATGACCTCCCTGTCAATTACATCAATAATCTACCTAGGTTTGATGGAGAAAATGGGAAGATCACTGCTAAAAAGCATATTCAAAACCTTGAGGATTTCCTTGACCTTTATGAGGTTGAAGATGATGATGTTTGTATCAGGATGTTTGCCTTTGTTTTCAAGGCAAAGTTAAAAATTGGTTTATAAATCTGCCATCTACAAGCATCCAAAATTTTCATCAGTTCATGCAAGTTTTCTTAGATAGGTGGGTGATCAAGGGAAATATTTTCCTCATCCTAGAAGAATATGACCACTTGAAAAGAAAGCCCGGAGAGACAGTACAACAATTCTCAACCAGGTTCAATGAGGTGTATCATTCAATATCTGTGGATGTAAGGCCACCTCCTGGTTTAGCTAAATTGCATTTCCCAGAAGCCTTTGATCCAGAAATGACATTCCAGTTAAGAGAAAGAGACACTGCAACCCTAGAAGAAATGAAAAATATCACAGTCTCTCAACTTGCAGAGGAACAACCAGTTGATATGATGTGCATGTTTGATGGAATTCCCTACTTGGATAATCTACCCAAGTATGATCGGTATGATGATGATCATGAGGATGAAATAGAGGTGGATTGTTCAAAGAAATCAGCCACATATGAATGGGAGGAAAAAGATCATTTACAGTTCAGATATGACAATCAACCCTTGCACAACAGTCATGACAGTGAGGAGGAAGAGGCAGAAAATTTCAAAGTAAGGGAAAGACCTTTGCCCTTATGTCTCTCTTCTTTTCAATTTTTGAGAAGAAATTGTAAGCAAGTCGTCAATGGTAGAGAGGGAGAATGTTCTTATCAACTAGGTGAATATGCTAGTGCTGATGTGGAGGCTGTTCTAAACCCAGAATTGCAGCACTTTACCTACTCTGATTTTCAAATTCCAAATGAAAGCTTAAAGCCCGAGACAAATTATGAGTTAATCCAAAATAACTCTGTACCATTGTGCTTTAATTCATTTCAAATTTTGAAGGAGACTCTTGGACAAGTTTTGAAGGATAAATACACAAAAGGTCAGGAAATTTCATTTGAATCAATGCAGCAGTCTTGTCAGTATTTTCAGGATCCAATAGCCAATCGGTTGGATGGCCTGTGTGGTCAAAATCATTCTCCATCATCTAGCTATGTGATAAAAAGTTGTTATGATATGGATATGATAAGACAGTCAGCTACAGGGGTGTGTTCAACAGAAGCATCATTTCAAAACCCATCAGAAAAGTTGCAGCCATGTCAGGAAATGCATGAGGATGAAAATAACATAGATACAGTGC
>SNQJ01S0034729.1:246800-266997 GCA_010110895.2 Picea sitchensis
CATTTTTCACCTATTTTTGGCCTGTTCAGAATGTCTTTTTCCAGAGGAGATTCTGGGCAAATGAAAATGAATTTTTAAAAACCGGGAGAGGTTTTTCTTCATAACGGCCTGAATAAAAAACATCTCTCTCATTTGTTTCACCGGTGCCACGAGAAGGGAGAATAGAATCCATCTTCGAGGCCCTTTTTCCAGATTTTCACTTTTCCGTTACAGTCCTGATTTTGCGGGAGCTGTTACGACCATATGGAGGCAAATTTGGTGAAACCGAAGGAGGATTTTGTCCAAAATATGCCCATATACAATAACCTCCTTCAGTGTTTTTCCAGGTGTCAACATTGAAGATAAAAATATGTTTGTTCGGACCCCTTTTTCGCAGAAATTAGGCCCGTCTTTCATGGCGGCAGTTCCGGATTTTGGGGGATTTGTGGCTATTTTTGGCCGAGGCGGTTAAAACCGACTCACAAAAATTGTTGGGGGATCTCCCCTATTTATTCAAAGATGATTTTTAATGTAAAGGTTGTTGATCCTTGCACCCAGAAGGCTATTCTCTGTGGTATTTTTCTGATTCATTAGGAATACAAAGGGATTTTTTCACAGGATTCCTGTATGTCGACAATTGGCGAAGTTTTTCTTGCTTCGTTGAATGTGATTCTAATCAGTCTTCATTATGTTTCTCTCTTTATAATTTTCAAAAGGATATTTAACGCATAATTTTTCCCTAATACTCTGTGCAATGCTTTTGAGAATCTTAATGTTTTCCTCTGATACTACAATGAAGAAATTCTTGAATGCTTTTTTGTTGTAGTTGATTATCTCGTCTGTTCCTCTTTTACATCACTTTATTTCTAAAGGATCCAACGTTTGCATTACCTTGCCCTATGGAAATACCTTATAGACGTATGTTCAATTTCAAACTTCTCACAGACCCCATAGCCCAATGGTCTTCTTTTGCTGTCTCAACTAGAAAACCCTAAGAACATAACCCTATTCTGCATATCTAGCCTAATATCCTCTTCCAACAAAGTTATATCAGACAAAGAGATCCCTCTCTGAGTCTTGGAGGGCTAGATCCAAGACTCACAGTGGTTTTGATGTTGCCTCTGTGACTGCCTCTTCAGCCTTGGGCAAATTACAGAGTGCTAACAGGGGGGAGGATTGATCCAGGTGGATATTGGTGGCCACCCACCTATTCCAACTGGCCCCTCTTGTCCCTTTTTGTTTAGCACGTTCTTATGTTCTTCTTTGTAATTGTGGGTTCTACACTTCTGGGGTTGTCTGAATCTCCACACACCCTCTAGGTGGATACTGGTGGCCTCTCGCCTAATCCAATTGGATTATTTTGTATGTTTTCATGTCAACACATCTTGCTTTACTTTCAAGGTCGTTTGAGGCCCTAACTGTTGTTTTTTTGGCTCGCCATAGTCAAGCTGTAGACGGAGTTAGATTTTGATGGAAGAATGTGTATCTATATGAAAGAACTTTCCAACAGGCTATCACATGCCTAAAACAGAGGTTGTATGTAAAAGTTACGACCCTGGGAAGTTGAGGTACCAACTTACACCAACTTAACCATAGGGGCCCACATGACTTTTGGCATTTCACCTTCTAGGGTTAGGTTTTTTCACAAATCATTATCGGCTCCTTAATCATTGTTTTTGTCACATGATCATTATCAATGTCCTTAATATCATGAATATCATTAATCCAAAGAATCTAATTCATATTATTGATGTTCAAATAATCATCCTCAACACCATGAGATTGTCATCAAATTAGATGTAGCCAAATCATCAGAGATTATTAACATCATAAAAATATCATCATCTCATCAAACCTCATGGCCCAAACATTGGCATTATTAACATCATCATTTTACATCAAAATTCATCCTCTAAAAATTCATCTACCAAGTGTAATTCCCCAAATTATTTAATTTAATTAATAATAAATAATAAATACTAGAGGAATAAAATAAATAAATGATATTAAAATAATAATTGATAATAAAGATTTAAGAAATTAATAAAAATAAATAACAATAGTATGATTATAATAACCAATAGTCAAATAATTTGTTATAAGGGAAAAAAGTAACAAGAAAGAGAAATTACTAACATGGATTAATGGAAAAGATAAATCAAGAAAAAGGTTAAAAAAACTATATGATGAGAAGTGGAACCTATCCATGGATCTTTTTTCATGAAAGGACATGAAGAATTTTGTTTAATGAATGTGGAGAATGAAATGATATATCTTTTGCTTGGGGAAATATTGAGAAGGAATAATTAGAAGTTGGCATAATATAGTTGATTGAGGGCTCGGTGGGATCTCAATTGTGTTGATTGAGAGATTGTTTGGGAGGAGAGTCATCCACCACACTCAATTGCGGTCAGTTGGATCAAAGATTGGAGTGCAACAATTCTGCATTCACTGCATTGTAAGTGAGTTGATATCTATAAATTTCAGATAATACTCTCACCACTCTCTCCTTGGGGATTATGCAATCATAATTAGTCTATCTTTATTTTCATTAGTTAATGGTTGCAATTTATGTGTTCAAATTTTCATTTGGATTATTGAAGTTTGAGCCATTACACCAAGTCATAAAGCTCATTAGTATCATTAACATAATGGAATAATTATCAAACCAATTCATTGCACCATAAACATCCTCCAATCCATCATTATTAACATCATTAATTCATTTTCAATACAATTGTTGGATCAATTATTGTTAATGTCACCAAGTGAAATCCTAATCAATGTGATCATCAATCAATTATACTCCTAACATCATAAAATCAACCAATTCTACCTCAATTAGGTCTTTGATATTACTAGATGTTGGTGTAGGCCTATTTTGGGAGGAAAGTCTATTTTGGGCGCAGGCCTATTTTTGGAGAGAAAGAGATATTTTTGGAGCGTGTGCCATAGGTGGCAGAAAAACAACAAGTAGAAAAAGAAGGAAAAGAAACATGCAGAAGGAGGAAAAACATCATGGCGCACATGCAGACATACCTAAGCATGTTAGGGTTAGGGTTTTGACTAGAATGTAATGATTATAAGCTAGTAGAGTAGTATAAATAAAGACCTAGGAGGTCTAGGAGAGGTTGGTTATTGGTGGTTTAGGCAAAGAGATATAGTTTTGAGTCGAGTAAGCAAGTTTCAGAGGGTTAGGTCACAGGATGTCGAGCCTGGTGTGTTCTAGTCTGCATCACAGAGGGTATTTACCCTCCTTTTGATTGTAATCCTATAGAATGTAATGTGCGCAATGCAAATTTTGCAAAAGAATGAATAAAAGAGCAGGAGAGACAAATCTTTGTGGACGTAGCCCTAGGGGGGGTGAACCATGGTAAATCTAGTGTGTTAATGTGTTTGAATGATTTCTTTGATGTTATGTTATGAATTTGTTACAAAATGAATGGTAATCTAGATAATAATAACATGTATGCATAGTTAGATGAATGAATGAAAATTAGCTTAGATGAATGGATACTGATATTGAGGCATGAGGAAAAGAATCAATAGATAGTCCCAATCCCTTCCTAGACTGTAAACACTTGAGTATTGTAGTCCCCCATAAAGCTATCTCGGGTGAGACTACGTTGTGCACTCTGTGCATAGCATTTCCTTCTGGTTTACCAAGAGGGCCGATAGTTTTGAGGTTTTTTTGGAAACCTATTGAGAACAAAACCTGGGTCATCCCAAGCATCCAAAAAATGGTTCTGTTGCCGGCTGGAACTGCACAAGATTGACTGGAAGGGATCTGTTGAAGAAAAGTAGGGAGAATGAAAGAATATAAGGGAATGTTCAGGCCTTTTAATCCAACGAAGGCGGAGATTGAAAGATGGTTAAGGACAAAGGAACTCAATTTTGCGTAGAAGGACAACAAAAACCCTAAATTTACACCACGCAAATATCTCGACAAATATGTGTTTAGCGACTTTCATGAAGTATTTTTATGTGGTTTCCCGCATCTGTTGAAAGAGTGGCTATTGAGGTTGTGTTAGGGTCCTATGATATAGTCATCTGGTCTCTAGTTAATTATTTGGAAATTTGTTCTGAATCATTTTGAGAATGTCTTCATGTTAAGAAACTCAGAGTAATGGTCCAGTAGTGTATCTTATGTTTGAAAAAGTTGTCCAGTTATATCCAAATTTGGCAAGTGATGGTTTGAGCTCTTGAATGTAAAAGTGTCAAAAGTTAGCTTTCGACAGCTAAGGGTCGGTTTTCAATGTGTTATAAGATGTTGAAATTTCTCACTTTTGGAAGCTAAAAAGGTAGGTGCGGGGTGTTGTTAGCTGCCAAAAGCGTCGAATGTTTTCCAATGGTTAGCCTGTCACGTCAAACTCTCAAACCGCCATCGTTTCACATGTCATGATGTTTTTAAACACTGTCGAAATCGTGTATGAGGATCATTTATCACAATCTGGGCATTCTATTATGATTTCAATTGATGTTTTGAGTAATCATTAAACCCTAAGCTATCAGATCCAAAATCCTTACTGTCATTTCGGGACTCTGCCATCATCGAAAATCATTTGTCATTATCAAATCCGCCCAGCAAACCATATGGCGTTCTCTGTTTTGAATGAGCATTATAGTTTCTAGTCTGAAAAATGTTCATTTCAAAGGCTGCCATTCAAACCACTAGTCTACCTCAAGAAATTTTTCTCCATCTGATTTCCATTTCGCCCTACATCTACGTCGATCTTCCACTCCAGCCTGCTTTTATTGTTTGCAGGTATTAACATTTGTTGCAGATGGCCAGTGGAGGAAATTTGCTTAGGAAGGAGCTTAATGATGTCTTATATCTGGAATATCATCCTGAGATTTTCCATATGTTTAAAGAAGCAGGTTGTTATAGGTATTGTGAGAAATTGTAGGGGTATCACCAAGGTGTTGCTGAAGCCTTTTCTCAAAGATTTGATGGAGAAAAAGTAACCTTAGGTCCAATGATAATGCAAATTGATGAGGCTAGTGTTGCAACAACAACAAATATGCCTAGGCTAGGTGAGAGATGGTTTAAAACAATTGTCACTAAGGATATTGATTTCAGGTCTTACCTTAAGCCTGCTTTTCAAAGCATTATTTGGCAGAAGGATGTTCCCAGGTCTTACCTACAAGATAAATGGCAATATTTGATTAAGGAAATTCAAGTATACATCACTTGTGGGGGTAGATATGGTAGAGTCATGGTCTATCACTTCAAACTGATGAATCAATTTATAGGCAAGTGTCCTCTCAATCTACCCCATTACCTTCACAGGAGCTTGACTAAGATGTCACACCAAGTTCAAGATAAGCCTGATAAAGTGCACAATAGGCTTTTCCATCATGGCCTCATAAAGCTTATAGTGATGGAGGAACTCCAGAGAAGAGAGAATACATGGGATTATCTCCTATTCTAGGGAGAATTTGGGCAAGAGATCCAACCCAAGGATAGGAAGACACCTACAAAGAAGTCCTCTACACCCATGAACAATAAGAGGAAGAGGAGGGCTATGTCACCAGTTCAGACAGAACAACCAATCCCTTCACCTAGGTCTAAGAAGGCAAAAAATAAGCTTGATTTTGATCAGGGACTAGAGGAACAGAGCAGTGTTGTTGAGAAAAACGTCTTGAATTTTCCATACTCAGATTTTGAGTCTGGAACACCCATGGAGGAGAGATAGGATACTGAAGTTGCAAATCTAGCCTTAGAGGTACCCGAGACATCAACTAAAAAGAATATCAGTAAATCATCCAAAATTCAGAAGATGAAAGAGGAAGTAACAAAGTTTAAGTTGTTAGAAAGAGTCATCAAATCTCATAATCAGGCTATGAAAAAGACATCTGATGAGGTAAGAGACTCATTTGAAAGGTTAGCTAAAATGCATGTAAAGGAGCAAAAGAAGAATAAGAAATTTCTCAAGGAGAATCATAAGCTGCATAAACTGGTTAGATGCTTAAGGATCAAACTAATGCTTAAATATCCTAATCCAAAAACACATCCTGATCTAGAATCTCTAGCTGAAGCTATTGTGAACCTCAACAAAGATCCTGAAGGGTAGACAGATTGAAGAAATTCCATTTTTTGCAATTTTGGAAATGACTTCAAAGAATTGCAGTTTCGGCAGCTTAACCGAATTTGAAAAAGTGTTGTTAGTTGTCGAATCCCAGGACTTTCGACATCTTATCTTACTCTGTTTTAGGCATGTAAGCTGCCAAAAGTGCAGACACATGCAGAACATTAGTCTTTTTGCCCAGATCGAATATTTTTCTGCCAAATCATTCGAGGAAGGTTTCAAATGAATTATAACTTTAAAATGGATAAAGATCATTCTCTTTTTTAGGGTTTAGTGGAAAATACAAAGGATACAAGGCTCAAAACTTATCCTATTTTTGGTTGAAGATTTTCCCAGCTGCCAGAAAAGGATCTCGAATTGCCTTGTCATCACCCAGAATACTGCTGAAGATGTCGAAGATTGCTGAGGACTACCAGATTAGGATAAGGGCTTGACCCCTTAAGATAGGACTTGATCCTACTTTTGTGAAACTGTTTTATTATGTATTATTTTTAGCATTTCATATCCTCTTAGATAGGATCTTAGATTTTGATGTAAAGGCTATAAATCCTATGCTTTCAAAGGAAGAGGGGGTTAGACTAGCAGGGAAGGATGGCATTGAAATGTCCCCATCCACTGTAAAAATGTTTGAAAGGCTGTAAGTGACTGTTATGGATGAATACAAAGGCATTATATTTCTAGATTCTTCTGTCGTGATTAAGTGGTGAAGTTTTTCCCTGATGTAACTTGTTACTTTCCTGTTTCACATGCTTTTTATTTCTGTATTGTTTATGAGAAGATAATGTGTAGGATTTGTTCTTAACACCCTGTGCTAGCTCGAAACAATATTTATGTTTTCTTCCAAGTTTGAAATGTAGAATTCGGATAAGCTCTGCTTTGCATTTGAAATGAACTTCGATATATTCTTCTTTTCCCATTTTATAAATCTCAAAGGATCCACTAACATGATTACCCTGCCTGGTTATATTTTTTCTCAGTTATCCATTCATTTAATCACTTTAACTTTTGACTCCATTTTGCCCAATGGCCATTTTTGTTGTCTCGACTAGAAACTAAAAAAAAAACAAATCTTCTATCCTCATAGCTAGCCTAAGATCCATTCTCAAACAAATCTAAATCTGACAGAGAGATCCCTCTATGAGTCTTGGAGGGATAGATCCCTGACTCAAAGTGGTTTTGTGGCTACCCCTGTCGATTTCCTCCTCAGCCTGGGAAATTACAGGGTGATAACAGGTTGAAGGACAACCATCCTATGAATTTGATCAGACATCTAGAGTGGAATTCGGTGGAGATTGTGCAGTTACAACAAGTCAATAATAAATTTACGCGCGTAGTATATTTTTTATTAGATAGTATTATTGCAGGGTTTATCACTGAATTTGCAATTGATACCGCGAAGTCGTACACTACTACAGAGAAGGATTTTCTGAAGGTACCCAGAGGTAGGTACATCAGATCACTATATACTTCTATCAAGATTTTATTGTATGACAAAGGTGTGATGACCATGGAATCAGAGAACTAAAATTCCTTGCATGCATGGGGAAAGGGGGGAAGCACTGATAGGAGTTTGAGACATGGACAGGGAGATGGATAAGGGGAAGTAGTAGGAGGCCATGGACCTAGTCATGATGGGCACGGAACAGACAAAGAAGATAATGGAAAAAGATGGAAAGACACCCAGCGGAAGACCTTACCAATATAAGATGAATAAAAAAGGAGGTCCATAGCTGACAGATAGGGATTGGAGAGCGATGAAGAAGAGGTAGAGGATCTCTGGGATGTGGAGAATATTGAGGAAATACTGCACACAACATATGAGAGGAAAACAAGATGTCCAGGGTCAAGATCAGAATGCATAACTCCAGTCCAAATCATAGTCAGTGTGCAACCTATAACCCCATGTGTGACTAATACACCTGAAAGAACACCAACTTTTAGACAACCAAATTTTAGTAGAAGAGGATTAACAGGTCAGGGGTCCCAATCAAGGAAAACCAAATGTTGATGATTAAAATTGTCAATGAAGTTTTTCCCGCAAAGTGTTGCTAAAGCCTATTATTTTAAAAACTAATAATACTAGTAGGTGGGACCCCCTTGAACTATTGAGGATAAAATCTATTCATTTTTTATGTTGTGATGATGTGCGACACAACTTACATGGTTGATGAGATACTGTTGTTATTGGTTATGATTTGAGCTTATGAAATGTTGATTGTTGGTGTTACTACAACCTATGCTATTCATTAATATTATTTCTATCTATTCTTATCACATCTGCACAACAAACATGTTAGCAAAATTACATGAAGGACAGTTTTGAGAAAGGCAAAAATACTATAACTAATGCAAGGAAAAGAGGATCTAATTCTGCAATTTTACTATACTACATGTGAACAATTGGAAAGAAAGGAGAGACAATTGCAGAGGGGAAGAATTTAAAGCTATTCTATTCACTATACTACATGCATGAAGGACTTAACAATTATTGCTAATTCCTAGCTAACAAGTAAATGATTATGCAATTGTTAATGAATTGCATGTTTAATACACACATGGCGTGAAATGTTGGTGGCACATTTGGCAAGGTGATAGTGCTAATGGTTATGCAATGATTAATTGAATTATGTGGTCGATATACATATGGTATATTTGGATAGATTGAACGTCGGTGGCACATTTGACAAGGTAATGGGTGTTAATGGTTATGCGATTTTGTTTGAGTTATATAATAAGGAATTGGATATATGATGTGGAAAGCGCATTTGGCAAGTAACATGTGCAGATTCCAACGCAGAGTTAAATTAATGGTGTTAATTGAGAGCTGGTTGGCATGTACTGATGAGTAAATGAATTGTGGGTGGAGGCGATGTGCATTTACTGCACATCACCTTTACCCCTCCTATTAGCCGCCACCCTAATCGGGCTATTGTTTGATCTTGCTACTGTGGTTATGCTCCAAAATTTTAGCAGGGAGGAAACGCTCGACCAAATTTGCGTTACTGGTATGCTATTTTTTTTGGCCCTTCATGAGTCTGCTCTAGTTATGAAATGGATGTTGGCTCAGGTGTATTGGTTTGTGCCTTCCTTAAGTTTGAAACTGTGTGAAATGGTGATTGTGAATGAAACGTTGATGATTCTCTTTGAAATGATGTTGAATTTGTTATCACCATAACAATTTCTCATAACCTGAGTCTCGAGACCTGGCCGAGTGCTAGATAAATCTAGAGAGGCGCTAGACTGACAGGCAGGAGCACATCTGGTGGACAAGATTAAATTGGCAGGGACATGGAAGTGGTACAACCCAATGGACCGTAGATCTTGGGGCGGCCCAAATCAACGGTCGAGACCCATATTGGGTGGCGAAACAACGCGGGACTTAATTGATTGAGGGTGGGTCGGGGAAAACCACCATGGTGTCATTCGTGGACGTGTGGCGCCCTTAGAGATACATCGGGATGAAAAGTAGTCTACCTAAAACAATTTTCCCAAAATCCCTGATGTCATGTGTTATAATATGTCAAATAAATGATTCGTGTAGGGGAGGGTGACGACTGGTCAAATCACCACACGCCACTCGTTTGGGTACTTCACATCCATGCGATGTCAGGTGAACACCGCCGGATAACGAACTCAAAGGCTAATCATTTGAAATGGATTGGCTGAGTGTGGTAAACCAATGTACTTGAAAGTAATCTTGTCAATGATTCATGAATGGAACTCGATAACTACCGATCTTCAAGTATGGGTGGCGTTATTATGCTCCAGGAAATCACCGTCTCATTCATAAGTGAAGTAATATCCAACTGGATCGACTTTCTGATTTTTGTAGAGTTAAGGAACACCTTGGTGTCTACAAAATTGAAAGACATGAAAAGATCCGATCAAACAATATCTAGTGTAATAGGGTTTTCGAATAACATGGAAAGTTTATCAACAAGTAAGAAAGAGAGGTCGATTGCACAGATATTAGCAACCAAATTCCATACTAAACCTGCGACAGAACCTGAATTAGAGGTCAGACTAAATCCTGTCATGAGAGATCTAATCATCAACGGGCATGTGGAAGAACCTACAAGCGAGTTGTGAAGAAGAAATGGAGCAAACGACAGAAGACAAAAACCATAGTTGAAGCGGTTGAAAGCGTTGGGGAAAATCAACCAGTCTGGTTGGATACTCTAAAAGAGGAAATCACCAAACTAAAATAAAACTCTCAGGTAAAATTGAGTACGTTCCAACAAATTTTGGACATGTGGCATTCAAATAAAAATCTTCAGATATGTCAGACTTGTTCGTAACAATCCCTTTAAAATAGGAGAATTGTCGACACACACTACTCCTTTTGTAACTGACCTCTATTTTTAGAACTATGGGGAAGTTTAATCGTTTTGAATCTCACTGTAAATCCTGTATATATATATCATCCCGAGGGTATAGAAGGCATGAGGGAAAGAGGGTCTTGCCCTCGTAGCAGGAAGTTTTTTTGTAAAATTATGGAGCTAAACTGAATATATAATGCAAAAGCAGTTTTTGAACTGTTTATGAAAAGATTCTAATTGGCAGTGATATGAGTTCTGTTTCCTTTCACAGTACGTATTTCTTGTGTCCCTGAAATCACATTCACAATTTCTTCTTTTAAATTGGAGAGTTAGAAGTCTGGAATTCGTTCGATGATGCTCTAGACTTAGCAATTTAAATTCATGTTGTTTTCTTCTTAACTAGGCCATAATTCATTAAAATATGCTATTATACAGTTATGTGTTTTTCCTTTCCTCTTTTGCCATGCAAATTTTCAATTTAAACTCATATTCAATGCCCCATTTAGCCTTTTCCTTTGGATATTTATCATAATTTGTAAATGCATTGTTCATATTCGACTCCATAGCCCGAATTCCATCTCTATTCTCTCAACAAACCTAAGACAAACAAACCAAATCTAGCCACCAATTTCCAAAGAATATCAAGTGACATGAGAGAGCCCTCTCTGAGTTGAACCGGCTAGTGCCTCAGCTCTAAAGTTGGTTGAAACAATTACCTCTGTCGTTTGTCTAGCCAACCAGACAAAATTTACAAAGTGCTAACATAAGTCATAGCATTACTGGTTATCCTGGGTGTTAGCAGTCATAATATTTCTCTGTTATCCCTCCTAGTTTAATTAGAGTATCCTTGTTGGTTTTGATGTCTATATTCACGCTTTCATATTGTTGAATCCAGTATGTGGGATTTTATGGGGTTTAATGATTGAAGCGTTGTGTCACCACACATTGTACATTTGGGCATTAGGTTGTTTTCACCGCCAAGGGTTGCACAGTGAGTGATGTTGTTCCTTCTCAGCCCTGTCTTCACCTCTATGTTGTGGTTGTTTGATCGAAGAACACAAGGGTTATACCCTGCGTGCGTTAAATAACCTTTTCCAGGTTGAGATAGAGCCCTACTTTTTCGGTTATGGCCCCTGCCATAGGTTTGTACCCGTTCGCGAACACCGTGGCCTCAGAGTTTTCACCATTACAAAGAGTAGTTTTTCTCTCCCTGTGTTTGCTACGGGACAAACCTTAACCCTCCAGTATGAATATTGATAGAGAATATCATCCTAGCCATTGGTTTTACGACTTGGTTATGGTTGATTGGTAGTATAGTTGTCGACTTTTTAGCACAGGCTTGACCAATTGCTCACGTGACAGTCGTATTGGTTGGTATATAGTCACTGAATATATTATAACAATGGTAAACCCTACATTGCCAATTGCACTTTCAAAGCACACAATTACTCCCCTTTATGTTAATAACTCAGTATTGTTAATGGAGAAGGGCCTCTGCCTTGATTGGATTGGATGCGGGGATATGCGTAGTTACCAGAACTTGTTAGGTTGATTGATTTTTTTTCGACAGTGGCGAATTGATGGTTGATACACAGTCATTGGTATTTGCACTAATGATTATTTGGATGATTAGCTGGCATTGATACAAATGCTTTATGTTTCTCATGTATGTTGTGTTGTGTGTATGGTGTTTTTGAAAAAATAAATAAGGGGGCATGGTAAATGTGGTTTTCTTTGGGGCCAAATGAATATTGAACCGGATGACTGTAGAGAATATATCACTGCATCCTTATGTTTGTTCAATTGTGTAAGCCTGAGTTTGCACAACATGGTTGGTTACATATGGATTAAATCAAAGTAATATTGTGTTATTAATGACTCAACACGACGGATTGAGTTATTACTGTGACTATGTGTTTGATTTTGTTTAATAGAGATAGTGCATCGTAATGTTTTGGTGACTGCACACTGTGTATAACACAAGTAGCTTGGGTTTCACAGAGTTTTAAGCATGTTTATTTGTTGCAATCAACCATTTGTTAAAAGGGGCATTTTGTCGAGACCTCGTTGTGTTGGATGGATGGTCCAACTTTTAAGTCACATTGAATTGTTTGTTTTACAATGGCTGAATTATATTGCCTGGATGAGTTACCTTGTGCATAGCTTGTGTCTAAATGATGGTTGTTGGGTATATGTTTAAATATCCCTTCAGATTTTGCAATTTAATCCATATTATTGGGTTTACTGCCTATATATATGTTTAACGAATATCAAAGCATTTAAATTTCAATCCCGATTGCAGTGATTATGTGACTTCATTGTGAATTATGGAAACATGAATTTGAGTATATTTGTTGGTTGAAGTAATGTATGGGTAGTGGTTGTTTTCGATGGTTAATAGAGTGGAAAGGCTACTATTTGGAAATTGTTATAAGATGCAAAGAAGGGAATAAAATCCTCTTTACAGATTGTGTGGAATGCATACTGTCTTGTGATGGCACTGTGTTGGGTATTTGATTATGAACGGTATTGTTATTTGGTCAAGATGATTTATGGTTGATGGATCTCTTTTCGCGGAATGTTTTATGGATCACCTAATTAATATCATGAACAATAATCATCTTTCTTCCCTTCCATTATTTCATTTTTCGCTAATTACAAACCTCATCACCTCCCATATTCATTTGTTTCACTCCCTTTTCTGAGATTAATTACAGTCAAGAGAATTTTGGTGTTAAAACAGTTGAAAGTGGTAGTGTCTTGCATCAATTACAGTGATGTTTTATTTGGTTTCTTACAATTGATTGTTGTTGTCATTGAGCAGTAACCGTGTTCTTTTCCCCCTCATGGAATCATGTTTTCGCTCAATACAAACCCCTCGCATATACCAGAACCCTTTTTCATGCCTTGCTCATTGACAAACGGTAAAACAATTTGTATGGATTGGATTACACGATTCTGATATATTTCTAAGCCAAAATCCATTTCATATTTTAAAAGAGTTGTCATGTATGGTTAATTAAAATATCATTGCTAATCAATCACACATGCAGGGATTAGCTATTCAAAGAAAAAGCCAAAAACAGAGGCCTATTATGCTTTTGTCAAAGAGAAGGACTCAAGGATGATAGCATCAACGAGGGAAAATATGATTGTTGAGTTTTATTTTATCTATTGTTTTATGACGGTTGACTTCAAGGATTTTTGGACAACATGTTTTATTTTGGATATGAGTATTATTTTTGAAATAATTTCAAATTTCATGAGCCAAACTTGCCAAAAGTGAATATGTTGATGGGAGACACAAGGATGTGTGTTTTGCTTAACTAATGGTTATGTTATGATTATTATTATTATTATGAACTAAAGGGAGTCACAAGGGGTCCCACCTACTAGTTATTATTTATTTATGACCCTTATTATAATTATTACTCTTCCCCCTAACTAAATTTAGTTGAGTCTTTTAATTAACTTAACTAATGAGTTGGTTCAACTTCTTCAACCAATTCTAATTTGTTAAAAGGAAAAGGAAAGGGAGGAACAAAGGGAGGGATAGAAGCAGAAACATGCTAAGGTTTGTTCTTTGATTTTATGTTGAGATAGTTCAGTTTTCATTCATTCATATATTCATCACAAGCCTAATTCTCTTTTATGATAGCAGGGTCTTATTGTAGACAACAATATTCAGGGCTGAATCAAATCATTTAGACACTTGTTTTTCAAAGGTGTTGATCTATCTTTGATAGCCTATGTAGACTTGTCTGTTTGTGAATTAGTTTTCATGACTAATAAAGGCTATTGTGCAAAGTCGAGTGGGCAGCAATTTGTGGCAAGTTGATCCAACTTTTAGAGTTTAGTTTTGGTTTTCTGTTAGAGGTCCTTTTATATGTTCCATCGGGGATGTCTAAGTTTGATTTTGGTCCAAGATTTCTGTATGAGATTTTGTAAAGAAAATGACTCTTTGGTGAATTGGAATGAAATAAAGAATTGCTTTATGTCTCATCTGTCTTGATTATCATCTTGGTGTCTTTACTTCTATTCTTACATTTATTTTAGCAACTGTTCTATTCAGAAAATTACATAAAAAATGAATTTTTAGCAAGCTCTTTTGTTGATAAAAGTCTAGCCTAAGCACTCGTAATTAATACTTGTGAGTTAGGATGTTATTTTTGTTGGCTATAAACATAGGGTGATATTCCCGTCTACTTTGATTTAGCCAAGTGAAGTCTGAAAATGATTGAGTAAGATCATTTCATATCTTTTCCTCAACATTTATTTGGCGACCATATTGGGGAAATCCTTGATATCTTCCCGGTTAAATTTTATACTCGATTTTCATCAATACATATTTCGTTTTATGATATTGATTCTTTGATTGTTTTGCTTTTAATGATTGTTCATGTTGCGAGGCAACCCAATCTTGAGACCGGTCTCTAAGACCAGACCAACATTGCTTTGAACTTATTTCATATTATTTTAGACACTGCTAGGAACCGTGCCGAGCTTAATTGTTCTTGGGAAGCAATTGAACGAGACATTTGTGTTCAAGAACAATTGGAAGCTAGACATAGGCAGCCTAGAAATAATCAATAACCTTTTGTTTCTTTAGTTTTGGCCTTTCTTTCATGTCCTTATATTCTTGTGCTTCTAGAAGAAGAAGAGGCTTGTGACCTGAAATCAATCCTATTGCTGAAGTAGGAAGAATAAACGTAGTGTTATCTGTCCAACAAAGTGCTCTAAGGAGGAATTTATCTGATTCATACAACTCGTCTTTCTTTCCCTCGCCTATCACCCATAGGATGGCATCTAGTGGAGGCTCTGGTGGCACTGGAAGTGCTTCATATTCTCAATATTCATCGTCATCAGTGATTGGTAGCTTATATAGCCACCATATCCATGTCCAATCCACCACAAATCCCACCAAAATCATCAATAAGTATGGACTTTTTCAGTTCGAAGAAGACGCCACAACCACACTATGGCATGTGTTCTCTCCTCTTAACCTAGCACCTACTACTCGCCCACTTCCAAAGTTTAAAGAGAACCTACCTAAGTTTTCGGGGAATAACATTGTCAGTACCAATGAACACCTAGTGGCATTTTCTAATACTTTTCATAACATAGGGGCCAACGACAATGACACCTGCATGCACTTGTTCGTCAATTTCTTAGAAGGAAAGGCTATGACCGACTTCTTTGACCTTCCTCCTAAGATCCTATCTACTTGGGAGGAGTTAATCTATTGGTTTCGATCCACTTATGGGAAATATAAAAGCCCTGCCGAGATGTTAATGGAATACAATAACGTCACTTATAAAGGTGGTGAGACCATCAAGTATTTCAACTTGTGTTTCACCAAGTTGTACAATCAAATCCCCGAACTTATCTGCCCTCAGAACCAGGCCTCTTTCATGCATTACAATAATTCATTACCTTCTCCCTACCGTCATAGGCATGAGGAAAAAGCCATTGATAATCTCGGTTCCACTCTTCATACTTGCTTAGAGTATGAAGAACAACTTGAGAGAACTGGTCTTCCCCAGGGAGAATCAGTTAGACAGATAGACATGTTCGCTCTCTTGCAGCTAGTACAAGATATGAACAATCGTATGATATCATTTGAGCGGAAGGGTATTATCTCCCCTTTCACCCCTAAAGCTTCATCCTCTTCTGCAACCCCCTTTAGAAATCTAGTTGAAAACAATTTTCAACCTAAGGCTATATTGCCTCGGAGTTGGTGTAAATTTTGTGAGGAACACCACAAAGAAACCACATGTGAGGTAAAGAAGAGTGCCAAAGATAAGATATTTGGTAAAAGACCAGAAGCTATTATTGTTGTCTTAGAGAGCCATAGGATGTCATCGTTATCAATACTAGAAACAAAGCCTATGCTCCCAAAGGAAAATTTGATCCTCCCTGCAGTTCTTCTAGCTCGAGCTCGTCCTCAACCATTGCCATGATCCAAGTTCCTAAGGCTCTTGAGAGTCAAAGATTCATTCCCCCTCTTCCATCTTCCAAATAAAATATCTTAAATCAATTGGCCAACATCAAAGTAGATTCAACCCTCCTAGACATGGTTGTCATCCCTGAAAATTAAATGCATCTGAAACAATTCATGGAAGGAAAATATTATGTTGTAGCCAATATTTCCGAAGAGATAAATGAAGATGATTCTTCTATAAATAAAGTAGGTGTACATAACTTTAGACACCCTGTAAAAAATCCCCCTTTTTTTTATTTTTGTAAAGATCATGGATAAGATTGCCCATTGTTGCCTCATCGATGGTGGCTCGAGCCCATGTGATGTCGAAGATTATTATGGAAGAGCTAGGCTTTTCTTGTACAAATGAAAACACCAGAAGCATGCTCTCCTATAATAGTCTAAAAAAAAAAACCATAGGCGAGATTAAGGATGTAACCTTGGTTTTATGGTCTCATCCTAAGATAAGGACAACTCTCAGCATTCAAGTGATTGATATTCCTGTAAGAAATTACTCAATTATCTTGGGAAGAGATTGGCAAGCCTTAATGGGTGGGTACCTCTCGCTCGATGGGACACATTTATCCATTCCTCGGAATGGTAAGAATATTATAGTCCTTAGAGAGGGAAGAATTTCACCCTACATAGAGAGTGTTCCGCAATCTAGCATAGACTATAATGAAGAAGACCTAGGAGTGTATTCCATCTTGGTTGAAGAGGATACTATTCCTTTGGAAAGAATTGATTTAGATGATGATTTATGGCATATGAACTTTGATGGTTCACACTCTAACAAAGGTAACGGGGCTGGTATTATCTTGGTTTCCCCTGCAGGAGAAATTCATAATCTATCATATAGGTTGGAGTTTGCTTGTACAAACAATGCCGCTGAATTCGAAGATTTATTATTAGGCATCGAGAATGCTCTTAATCTTGGTTGTGGTCACCTTTCATTTTTTGGAAATTCTAAGCTTTTTGTGAACCTGATACGTAAGACATGCTCTCCTAGTGACAAGATGATGGAAAAATACTCCCAAACTGTTTGGGAATTTGTCTCGAACCTTTTATCTTTCAACATCACTCATGTTAAGAAGGATTTGAATTCGATGGCTGATCGGTTATCTGTATTTGCGGCCTCTCCTAATCATAAACTCTTGCCTCACAGGCCTGATTGTGCTTTTCAATCTCTACATCGTTCATACATTCCTGAAAAGGAAGGATCTTGGAAGGCCATCCCTAATGATGAGAGCATTTGTACTGTCGTTCAAAATGAACCTCTTAAGCTCGAGGAGATTATATCCATGGAAAATAATGAGATTCCTGAGGGCTTGACTCCTCTGGAGAGTTCGTTTTGTCTGAGTGTTGTAGGCAATAAAGAAAAACAAAAAGAAGAGGAGTTATGGAAGAAAGTGATTGAAACCATCCTCCTGAACATTAGGACATCTGAACCTTCAACGAGCGTTAAAATAAATGTCCAATGTTCTGATAAAGAAGAGATGAGGTTCACCAGGCTACTCGGTGAACCCCGAAGGGTTTTTTATTGATTTTATGAGAATCTTCGTGGTTTTGGTCCTGGTCTTGTTCAACATATTATGAAACTAGCTAGGCAAAAACAAGAACTTGTTAACTCTGCACTGGAAGAACCCTTTCGAAGGGAATTGAGAGATTTCTTAAGGGATGGAATGTTTTTTTCAGCCCACCCTGAATGGGTCTCAATCTTGGAATCGAGCTCAAGGACCACTGATAATATCAGAACTTGTATTTGTATTCGAGCTTTCAAGAAAGTGATTATGAGAAATCCCTTTCCCCCTCTCAATATGGAAATGTTTTTGCAATAGGTTGTAGAGTCACAACTAAGACCCTTACTTGACAGTCTGTTTGGTTACAAGATAATCAAATTAAAAGGGGCAAATGTTCACAAAACCACTATCATTACTAATTGTGATACCATGCCTTACAAATGTCGGCTTTTTAGCTTAGTTGATACAGGTACTGCTTTTAAAAAAACTATGAACATGACTCTCGATGAATTGGTCAGTCTCCATCTCTATCTTGATGATCTAATTATGCGTGTCAAGGGACCGATGATTACATCAGATTTCCAAGTGATCGGTCCTTTCCAAATTTCTTTTTTCTTGAATACTAACTCTTATATCTTAAAATATTTACAGGAGTAATTGTTTCCCTACAACGCTAACAACCCTCACTTGAAATATTGCAAGGAACCAACATGAAAAGTTCTAATGTTGTCTGGATTTTGCTGTATATTAGTAGCCTAGCTATGCTTTCAATTTTTGTGCTTCTTTTCTATTGTTACAGTACCTTGATTTATGCCTTCTAAGTTAAGTTTTCTTTCCTTGATGTTTTCAATTGAGTCTTTTACCACTGTTGTTTTAATTTCTACATTATTACTTCTGTTGCGATGTTGTCTTTATCATTTTTTAGCGTTTGGTCAATAGAATGTTGGATCAATTCTGCCATAGTGACACTCCTGCAAAGAATTGTTAGTCGATAACAATCAATCTTATACAGATGTTATGATGTCTCCCCTGAAGGGCCCTTGAAATTGTTACATATTTCTGCTACTGTCTTATAAGGAATTGGTTATTTCCTGCTTCTTCTTGCCATTTCTTCACCCATTGAGATCTTGAGAGTAATTATATAAGTTTTCCTCCTTAAAATTTAAGAGCCTATTCCAGTTGAATGATTATGAATGCAGTGGTAAAAACCTCTCATACTTAACAGTTCTCATCAATTATTCCCAAATTCCCGATCATTTTCCCATTAAATCCACTCACTCCCCCCTGTTGCATAATTAATCTGGTTATGTCTTCTACAATTACTGTTCTTGGTCTGTGAAACCACGAGTTATGAGTTCTAAATCTGTTGGAAACAAATTTTCCTGTGGAGTCGCCATTTTTTTGACGATTAAAATTGTCAACGAAGTTTTGCCTGCAAAGTGTTGCTAAAGCCTATTATTTTAAAAACTAATAATACTAGTAGGTGGGACCCCCTTGAACTATTGAAGATGAGATCTGTTCATTTTTTATGTTGTGATGATGTGCGACATGAATTACATGGTTGATCAGATACTGTTATTATTGGTTATGATTTGAGCTTATGAAATGTTGATTGTTGGTGTTACTACAGCCTATGCAATTCATTAATATCGTTGCTATCTGTTCTTATCACACCCGCACAACAAACATGCTAGCAAAATTACACGAAGGACAGTTTTGAGAAAGGAAAAAATACTATAACTAATGCAAGGAAAAGAGGATCTAATTATGCAATTTAACTATACTACATGCGAACAATTGGAAAGAAATGAGAGACAATTGCAAAGGGGAAGAGTTTAAAGCTATCCTATTCACTATACTACATGCATGAAGGACTTAACAATTATTGCTAATTCCTAGCTAACAAGTAAATGGTTATGCAATTGTTAATGTTATAACCCTAAATTGCACCACACATGCTTACCTGGCATCAGGCCAACTCATATCCCTTCATTGTCAAAATTATGCTGAACAAACTCTTGAAAACCCTCTTGGGTCAAGGCACACGCGCCCTAACCCACTACTGCATGCGTGTGAACGTTGACAGGCCTACTACAGCCCGCGTGTGAAAGCTGGCAGGCCTACTACAGCCCTCATTTACCTAACAAAACACAAAAATAGGAAAGTTATCGACGGGACAAAAATCTATGGGTCAGTTAACTGAAACTCCCAGCCATGCATGGCTGAGAGTTCGTCCAAAACCCTAGCTCCTTCTAGCCTATAAAAGAAGGGGTAGGGGTACTATTTGGAGGAGGAAAAATTATAGCGAAG
>SNQJ01S0034729.1:267007-279239 GCA_010110895.2 Picea sitchensis
TTTATGCTTAATTTCTAACCCTCAAGTAGAAAAGTAGAATGCATGCATAGTGTTTTGTCTTGATTGCAGGTTAACTTTGGAAGGAGCAGCGCAAGTAAGCGGGCAAAGCGCAACGGAGGATCTACACCAAACATCAGTAAAAAGGTTAGTAGTTTCTTTCCATGCATGTATCATGAAAGAGGGGTTTAAGTTTTGGGTGGTAGGTTAAAAAGTCATTTCTTTACGGTCAAAATCTGCATGCAAGTCTGACCCTAGTTTGCTAGTCCGTAGGGTATTTTTCCCAACAACAGTTAATGAATTATATGTTTAATACACATATGGTATGAAATGTTGGTGGCGCATTTGGCAAGGTGATAGTGCTAATGGTTATGCAATGATTAATTGAATTATGTGGTTGATATACATATGGTATATTTGGATAGATTGAACGTCGGTGGCGCATTTGACAAGGTAATGGGTGTTAATGGTTATGCAATTTTGTTTGAGCTATATAATAAGGAATTGGATATATGATGTGGAAAGCGCATTTGGCAAGTAACATGTGCAGATTCCAATGCAGAGTGAAATTAATGGTGTTAATTGAGAGATGGTTGGCATGTACTGACGAGTAAATGAATTGTGGGTGGAGGTGACGTGAATTTACTGCACGTCACCTTTACCCCTCCTATTAGCCGCCACCCTAATTAGGCTATTGTTTGATCTTTCTGTTGTGGTTATGCTCCAAAATTTTAGCAGGGAGAACCGCTCGGCCAAAATCACATTTAAGATGTTCGATTACTGGTATGTTCTTTTTTTTGGTCCTTCATGAGTCTGCTTTGGTTATGAAATGGATGTTGGCTCAGGTGTATTGGTTTGTGCCTTCCTTAAGTTTGCAACTGTGTGAAATGGTGATTGTGAATGAAATGTTGATGATTCTCTTTGAAATGATGTTGAAGTCATAGCATTATTGATTATCCTGGGCATTATTAATCATAATATTTCTCTGTTATCCCTGTTGGTTTAATTAGAGTATCCTTGTTGGTTTTGATGGCTATCTTCATGGTTTCGTATTGCTGAATCCAGTCTGTGGGATTTTATGGGGTTTAATGATTGAAGCATTGTGTCACCACACATTGTACATTTGGGCATTGGGTTGTTTTCACCGCCAAGGGTTGAGCAATGAGTGATGTTGTTCCTTCTCGGCCATGTCTTCACCTCCGCACTGTGGTTGTTTGATCGAAGAACACAAGGGTTATACCTTGCGTGCATTAAATAACCTTTTCCAGGTCAAGCTAGAGCCCTACTTTTTCAGTTATGGCCCCTGCCATAGATTTGTACCCGTCCATGAACGAGTCATGGTTCTTCCTATATGCACCGTGGCCTTAGAGTTTTCACCATTACAAAGAGTGGTTCTACTCTCCCTGTGTTGGCTACAGAACAAACCTTAACCCTCTAGTCTAAATATTGATAGATAAGATCAGCCTAACTGTTGGTTTTACGACTTGGTTATGGTTGATTGGTGGTATAGTTGTTGACTTTTGAGCACAGGCTTGACCAGTTGCTCACGGGACAGTCGTATTGGTTGGTATATAGTCATTGACTCTGTTATAACAGTGGTAAACCCTACATTGCCAATTGCACTTTCAAAGCACACAGTTACTCCCCTTATGTTAATAACTCGGTATTTTTAATGGAGAAGGGCCTCTGCCTCGATTCAATTGGATGCGGGGATATGCATAGTTGCCACACCTTGTTAGGTTGATTGATTTTTTTTTGATAGTCGTGAATTGATGGTTGATACATAGTCACTAGTATTATCACTAATGATTATTTGGATGATTAGCTGGCATTGGTACAAATGCTTGATGTTGCTCACATATGTCGCGTTGTGTGTATGATGTTTTTGCAAAAATAAATAAGGGGGCATGGTAAATGTGATTTTCTTTGGGGCCAAATGACTATTGAACCAGATGACTGTAGAGAATATATCACTGCATCCTTATGTTTGTTTGATTGTGTAAGCCTAAGTTTTCACATCATAGTTGGTTACAAATGGATTAAATCAAAGTAATACTGTGTTATTAATGACTTGGCATGACGGATTGAGTTATTACTGTGACTATGTGTTTGATTTTGTTTAATAGAGATAGTGCATCGTAATGTTTTGGTGACTGCGCATTGTGTATAACATGGGTAGCTTGGGTTTCATAGAGTTTTAAGCATGTTTATTTGTTGCAATCGACCATTTCTTAAAAGGGGCATGTTGTTGAGACCTCGTCGTGTTGGATGTTTTGGTGACTACGCACTGTGTATAACATGGGTAGCTTGGGTTTCATAGAGTTTTAAGCATGTTTATTTGTTGCAATCGACCATTTGTTAAAAGGGGCATGTTGTTGAGACCTCATCGTGTTGGATGTATGGTCCAACTTTTAAGTCACATTGAATTGTTTGTTTTACAGTGGTTGAATTACATTGCCTGGATGAGTTTCCCTGTGCATAGCTTGTGTCTAAATGATGGTTGTTGGATATATGTTTAAATATCCATTCAGATTTTGCAATTTAATCCAGATTATTGGGTTTACTGCCTATATATATGTTTAACAAATATCAGAGCATTTAAATTTCAAGCTCGATTGTAGTGATTATGTGACTTCATTGTGAATTCTGGAAACATGAATTTGAGTATATTTGTTGGTTGAAGTAATGTATGGGAAGTTCTTGTTTTCAATGGTTAACAGAGTGGAAAGGCTACTATTTGGAAATTGTTATAAGATGCAAAGAAGGGAATAAAATCCTCTTTACAGATTGTGTGGAATGCATAATGTCCTGTGATGGCACTGTGTTGGGTATTTGATTATGAACAATATTGTTATTTGGTCAAGATGATTGATGGTTGATGCATCTCTTTTCAAAGAATGTTTTATGGATCACCTAATTAATATCATGAACAATAATCGTCTTTCTTCCCTTCCATTATTTCATTTTTCGCTAATTACAAACCTCGTCTCCTCCCATATTCATTTTTTTCACTCCCTGTTCTGAGATTAATTACAGTCAAGAGAATTTTGGTGTTAAAACAGTTGAAAGTGGGAGTGTCTTGCATGGATTATAGTGATGTTTTATTTGGTTGCTTACAGTTGATTGTTGTTGTCATTGAGTAGTAACAGTGTTCTTTCCCCCCTCATGGAATCATGTTTTCTCTCAATTCAAACCCCTCGCATATCCCAGAACCTTTTTTCACCCCCTGCTCATTGAAAAACGATAAAACAATTTGTATGGATTGGATTGCATGAGTCTGATATATTTTTGAGCCAAAATCCATTTCATATTTTAAAACAGTTTTCATGTATGGTTAATTAAAATATCGTTGCTAATCAATCACACATGCAGGGATGAGATATTCAAAGAAAAAGCCGAAAAAGAGGTCTATTACGCTTCTATCAAAGAGAAAAAATAAAGGATGATAACATTAGCGAGGGAAAATATGACTATTGAGTTTTATTTTATCTATTGTTTTATGACAATTGACTTTAGGGATCTTTAGACAACATGTTTTATTTTGGATATATGAGTATTATTTTTGAAATAATTTCAAATTTCATGAGCTAAACTTGCCAAAAGTGAATATGTTGATGGGAGACACAAGGAGGTGTGTTTTTCTTAACTAATGGTTATGTTATGATTATGATTATTGTTATGAACTAAAGGGAGTCACAAGGGGTCCCACCTACTAGTTATTATTTATTTATGACCCTTATTATAATTATTACTCTTCCCCCTAACTAAAGTTAGTTGAGTCTTTTAACTAACTTAACTAATGAGTTGGTTCAACTTCTTCAACCAATTCTAATTTTTTAAAAGCAAAAGGAAAGGGAGGAACAAAGGGAGGGATAGAAGCAAAAGCATGCTAAGGTTTTCTCTTTGAGTTTATGTTGAGATAGTTTAGTTTTCATTCATTCATATATTCATCACAGGCCTAATTCTGTTTTATGATAGCAGTGTCTTATTGTAGACAACAATATTCAAGGTTGAATCAAATCATTCAGACACTTGTTTTTCAGAGGTGTTGATCTATCTTTGATAGTCTATGTAGACTTGTCTGTTTGTAAATTAGTTTTCATGATTGATAAAGTCTATTGTGCAGATTTGAGTGGGCAACAATCTGTGGCAAGCTGATCCAACTTTTAGAGTTTAGTTTTGGTTTTATGTTAGAGGTCCTTTTGTATGTTCCATCGGGGATGTCTAAGTTTGACTTTGTTCCAAGATTTTTGTATGATATTTTGTAAAGAAAATGACTCTTTGGTGAATTGGAATCAAACAAAGGATTGCTTTATGTCTCATCTATCTTGATTATCATCTTGGTGTCTTTACTTCTGTTCTTACAGTTATTTCAGCAACTGTTATATTCAGAAAATTACATAAAAAGTGAATTTTCAGCAAGCTCTTTTTTGATAAAAGACTAGCCTAAGAACTCGTAATTAATACTTGTGAGTTAGGATGTTATTTTTGTTCGCTATAAACATAGGGTGATATTCCCGTCTACTTTACTTTAGCCAAGTAAATTCTGAAAATGCTTGAGTAAGATCATTTCATATATTTTTCTCAACACCAACTAAGGGAGCAAGTTCAAGAAGTAACAGTCAGTTATCTACACTGTGCGGAGGCAGTGGTTCAATACAGTTCAAAATGGCAGGAGTCAATTCCACTATCAAATTACCAGAGTTTCAGGGTGAGGCATCAGAGGACCTTGAAAAGCATTTATTCATCTGCGAAAATATTTGGGAAGCAAAGCAAGTCATACATGAGGATATATAAGTCGCGTAGTTATATGTAACACTCAAATACTGTGCACTGGACTGGTACATGAGCCTTGATGTAAACAGTCCACAAGGAGCACCAAAAACTATTGCAGAGGTGAAAAAGCTATTGTTAAATGAATTTTAGAAGCCAAGCTCAGAAGACCAGTACATGAACGAAATCATTGAGATAAGGCATAAACCGGGTGAGTCTGTGTGGGAGATTGATCAAAGGTTCAAACGTATGAAAGGTAATTTGAAGTATTCTATTACTGACATGCAACATAGGCAGTTATTTGTGAACTCACTATTATCACACTTGAAGTATCATTTGAGACAACAAAAGTTCCAAACTTAGGCAAAGGCCTTGAAAGCAGCCTTGCAGCTAGAAGAAAACTAGTATCAACAAACAGATCCAACAATAGAGGAGCTAAAGGAGGATTTGAAGAATCTGACATTTCAGTTGAACCAGAATAAGGGGAAAGAGAAGAAAGAATTTGTTTGGTGTACGTTATGCAGGACATAAGGACACCATAAAAATGAATGTCCAACCTTTACACAATACTTGGCAGTAGGGGTGCCAAACCCCTTTACAATAGGATGACCATGGTGTGATATTTGTAAGACACATAGGCATGATCCATATCACTATCCAATGATGCAGAAGTATAATATAGTGCCAAAAATATCTTATTGCAATTTTTTCAAATCAGTGGGTAATGATGACAAGGACTATCGAACAATGGAGTTGATGAGAGAAAGAGATTCAGACACCTACAGGGTGCAAGCAAAGATGATGACAGACCAAGCTACACCGTAGTTCAATAATGTGCAACCAAAATTCAATCCAACGTAGCCGTAGTACAACAATACGCAACCATAGTATAATCCCGCACAATATAACCATGTACTCCAATACAATGCACCATGCAGAGATAGAGGTGGATTTAGAGGAGGATTTGGACGGGGCAGAGGGCTAGTCGTCTACCACACCTTTCAACAACCAAGACATTATGAAAGATATTGTCCACTTCCACCTGCGACATGTATGTATTATTGCACAATAGACCATGACACAAAAGACTTCCCAACACTATTGGGAAAAATACAGGAAAACAAGAACCAGGACAATCAGAGTGTCCAGTGGATTTCTGCAGAAGCCATGGATGATGGGAAAAAAATAAACATAGTGACTCGAGGAGGAGACAAGATAGGAGATGATGCAGCAAAACAAGATCCATCTCAACACCAGTGGGTCAAAAAGAATACTGAGCCACATAAGCATTTTGACGTGCGGAAAGAAAAGGAAACATTTAAGGAAGCCATACATGATATTCTCAAGGAGAACATTGCATCTACATCAATTGTGTAGAAAACTTAGGATCCACCAATGTATGAGATGCCATCTTCAATGGATCACACCAGCAAAGGACAACCTTTAGAGCAAGTAAGTAACATAAATACTTTTCTCCAATTCCGTGTTAATTTATTGAATGATCCATCATCCATTAAGGTCTTACAGAATTTGCTAGAAAGATGGAACACATAAGTAGAACGAAAGTTAGAGAAGAAGACAATTAATCATCTCCATATAAGAAGAAGAACAAGTAGGGAATTCGGGTTAAATTCCAACATTGGGTATTTTAATATGGGAGATATCATAATCGACTTAGGGTCTGAAGTAAATGTCCCACCTAAGAAGACATGGCAGTGTATGGGGGAACCCACATTAGGATATTCAGATGCCCAGCTGAAATTAACAAATCAACATAGAGTGTTACCAGTTGGAAGACTTAAAGGTGTGACAATAGACTTGGATGGAGTGCACATTGTGGAAGATTTCAAAGTGATAGAAATAGTAGATGGCACAACACCCTACCCAACATTACTTTGATTGGACTGGGAATTTGATAACTAGGCTTTGATAAAATTGAAGACAAGGAAAATGAATTTTGAATAAGGCGAGTATAGAGTGATTGCACCATTGGATCCTTCAGAGTGAGAGAGGTTTGTAGAGGTGACATGTTTGGACTTGGAAGAAACAAATTATTTATATAGGACTACTGCACGAGAATAAGATTATGTCAACCCAACTGCATATGGGGTACTCAGCTAGAGAAGCATTACAACATGTTCTTCAGACCCAAACACAGGTCTGGAAAACTGGCAGCAAAGATTACATGAAGTCTCCACAAGGAGATGCGCAAGAATATACTGTGTAGTAAGGTGGGTTGGTGCAGAGGTAAGGGAACCTCCCACTTTTCATGGTTTGAATGACTTAGAATAATTCTTGACAAATTATGTGGAAGAAGTTTTTGAAAATCAGAGGTTTTTAGCCCTGGATATTGCACTCAAGGAAACACCTACAATATGTTGGGGTTCACACAAGGAAACAATTCAAGACTGGTATCAGTGTAAAAGGCTACTGTGCATTAAATTTGGAAGAGAACGGGGGAGAAATACCTTGCAGAAATATGGTGGACGAGGAAGGCTAGCTGAGCATATAGAGAAATGCAGAACACACTGGAGGTTGAGACCACCAGATGAATGGTATCATTACTTTGTTCATACATTGGAAGGCATACCAGGGAACTGGTACATAGACCAGGAGATGCGTAGAGGCACTACATAATGGACAATATTACAATAGAATTTTGTGGTAAATTTCTCATTTGAGCATGAGAACCACAATATTGATTCATATTTGAAGATGATACAGGGAATGATACTTTTTGAGGAACCTGAGGTGGATATTATAAAATAATATCAGCAACAGAACAAACAAACAATCAAATATTTACTCTCATGTTATCATGTCACAGAGGAAGCACCAGATGAAGATGATATATGCAACATTTAGATAACCGATATTGAAGGAGAGAGAGAGAGAGGTGGAAGGTCCATCTATGGATTCAGAGGCATTTGCTGCACCAATCAAGGTCAAGAAAGTTAATATTGGGATAGAAGAAAACCCTAAAATGGCAAGCATTCTAGACTACTGGGATGAGAAGACACTAGAAAGGATAACATAGTTACTGTGCGAATACAGAGACTTGTTTCCAACAACCTTTACAGAGATGAAAGGAATAACGAGTGAGCTAAGTGAGATGAAGATACCCCTAAAACTAGATGCTAGACCTATTAGACATAGATCGTACAAGTTGAATCCAGTGTATAAGAAAAAAGTGAAAGAAGAACTTGAATGAATGTTAGAAGCTGGTATCATAGAGCCAATGAAGGAATCTGAATGGATCAGTACCATGGTAGTCCAGGAAAAGAATAAAGGGGGGATAAGGATTTGTGTAGATATAAGGAAATTAAATGATTCTTTCTTACATGATCCTTTCCCTACCCCTTTTATAGATGAGGTCTTGGAAAATGGGGGAGGCTAGGAAGCATATTCATTCACAGATGAATTCTCAGGTTATCATCAGATTAAAATAGCTCTAGAGGATAGGCATAAGACTACCTTTTCTATAGAGTGGGGATCCTACCAATATATTGTTATGACCTTTGGATTGAAGAATGCACCAACTATCTTTTCAAGGGTGGTCATAGCTTCTTTTAAATATTTCATACATAAGCTATTAGAAGTATATTTGGATGACTGGACTATTTTTAGTCTTTTGAAAGATCATGTGTCCTAAGACTAATGTTGGAAAGATGCAGGAAATGTCAGATCTCATTAAACATCAAGAAATTCATTTTTGACACACCTTTTGGGATACTATTGGGACATATAGTGTGGAGACATGGTTTACTAGTTGACCCTGCTAAGATTGTTGTAATTGTGAACTTATGACCACCGAAGTCAGTGCACCAGTTAAGAGATTCTCTACAATATGTTATGTGTGGTAAATCGAACCTATTCTTGAACCATAGAAATAGGAAGTACTTCGGGATGGAAAAATGAGGACTAGCCTGGAGACCTTACCAGCAGACCTAACCGAGAGACCTAGCCATACCTGAAAGAGCACTTGAACATACATGGTACTGCAGGAAGTTTATAAATGGGTATGCACAAATTACTGTGCCGATGGAAAATATGTTGAATAAGGACACCAAATTTCAGTGGAATGTGGATTGTCAGCAGGGATTGGATACCTTGAAGGAGAATATGGTGGCCTCACCTATCTTAGTGTTTCCATATTGGGAAAATACATTTCATGTGCATGTAGATGCATCAACAATAGCACTTGGAGCAATTCTGGCGCAACCAGGAGCAGGTGACTTAGATCATCCTATATCTTTTTCAAGCAAGAAGTTATCATAATCTGAAAAGAATTACAACACCATAGAAAGAGAATCCATAGCCATGGTATATGCACTAAAACAATTCAGACATTACTTATTGGGAAATCATTTTAAAATGTTCACAGATCATTCTTCCCTAAAATATCTAGTCAAAAAGTTAGTGTTGGGGGGGAAGGATTTGTAGATGGATGTTGTTGTTCCAGGAATTTGATTTTGAAGTAATAGTCAAACCAGGGAAGCTGAATGTAGGACCAGATCACTTGTCAAGGGTAACCAATGGAGAAGAACCTACTAACTTCCAAGACAACTTCCCAGATGCACAATTATTTTCAATACATATAACTGATGAGTACTTTACTGATATAATTGAATTATTGAGTACATGAGTTGCACCAAAGGAGTTTATTACTGCGCAGAAGAAAAATATGGTAGTCAAAGTTGTAGACTATCAACTAATTGCAGGTCATTTATACAAGTTGGGAGCAGACAACATTTTGAGAAGGTGTGTATTGGAACATGAACAACCCATGGTTTTAGCAGAAGCTCATGAAGGTATAGATGGAGGACACTATGAAGGAAAGGCTACCACACATAAGGTATTGCACGTAGGTTTATGGTGGCAAAAAATTCATAAAGATGAAAAAGAATATTTCCAGAGTTGTGATGTCTGTCAGAAAGTTGGCAAACCCAACAAGAGGGATGAGATGCCCTATAAAATGAAAGGGATCAAAAGAGTTTTTACAAGGAGTGTAAAGTTTTGGGTAGAATTTAGGCAATGAAATCTGATTAAAACCATAAACTCTTATTAGAGCTCCAAATCAAAGCCTTGATATTTCCATTAATGCCAAACGAAGTCTACAAATGTGGTTATATCCCATTGGGGAAGTAGAAAGTGGTTTGAGTTTGATTCAAAGGTTGAATATAGAAATATACATTTCACATTTCATGGCATATATCCATCATCATTTTTTCATGGAAGTGATCCATTGCGATTTGAAACCTTGGATTGTGCTTCTAGGAAACGCTATCACAATATACGTAGTATATTTATACCATATGTTTTCAAAGTACAAGTATTCCACTCTCACGTCCACACATGCACTCAAAGGATTTGTAAGCTATGTTCCTTCAAGTAAGTATTATTTGAGATTGATAAAATGTTAGGCAGTGTCACAAGTTTGCTATTTATATAAAAAATTGTGAATACAAAACCTTCCAATGAGCATGTCTAGATGTGGATTATGAATTGGGTGGATGTGTCATAGTAAAAGGTGAATTTTATAGCTATGTGATAGTTATATTGGAGTTTCTCAATGAAAACAATCCCACCCACAACATGTTTATAGAAGGAACTAACTTCCAAAAATTAGTTAATAGTTCTTTCCAAACCTAGGGAAGTGGTAGACAATAGTCTACTGAGGAGGACTAGTAAAAGCATTAAAGAAGCTAAGGATTTCAATTTCCTCAGTTAGTTAATAAGTGTGGGTTTTATTTGCACAAGAAGGATGCCCTATTATGATGGACATTGTAGGTACACTACACAACATTAGAGAAACTTTTTTGGGAGCTACATGCATTCCAAAATTCGTATGAAATATAACACATTTTCTACGCAGTACAAGTACTACTCACAATACATGGGAAGGAAAAATTTCTTCTACATTCTAGTCTATTATAAAGGAGCAGTGGTTGTATAATTGAACCATGAAGTAATTTGGGTCCATTGACATTAGTTCCATCTAGTTTGAGTCTTATTCCCCTCTCCTTCTCTATGTAGCCTATTTGTTTCACTCTTATTACCCTCTCCTTCTCTATGTAGCATGTCCATTGTTGAGTGCATGAGTATGAACAATAAAGTTAGACATTTTGTGAATGACATCTTCCAAATGTTTCTACAATCATAAAATCCCTTATCCTGATCTTAGGAAACCTTTAATGCATATCAATGTTATTGTTCAATATCCCTCTACATCTGTAACACACATAATATATACAAATAATAATAATAATAATAGTCAATTAAGGGACACTAAGGGACACATCCCTTTATGAATAATTTCTATAGGTGCCTTTAGGATTTGTATATATACAACACTATGATTGTATCTTCAAGTATCTCATATATCATTCATACTTAATCAAATATATTTACTAACCTTAATGGATTATTGTGTACTATCCTATTTCTATTGGATTTTTCTGTATGAAAACTATATGTTCATTACATTGGTATCAAAGACTCATTTTTCTGATCTAGGGATTTGGCCATAAACCCTCTTTTCAGACCTTGTCTGATCTGTCCTTTGGCCACCTCCATTTTTAAGAGATTCTCTCTCTCAAGGTCATTGACCACAACAGGCCTTGAGCCAATTGAGGTTTATAAGTATGTTGAAGAAATTATTCCAATTCAAGTTGATGAAATAACAAGACAATCATTTCTTAACTCAAAACAAAAATATCTGGAAATTTCGTTTGGTATTATCATTGTGAACCATTAAAAAAACGAGAGAACACCAAGAATAGTTGGTTCAAAAATAAACATAGTAGATATTACAATTCAAGAAAAAAATATTATATATATATATATATATATATATAAAGGAATCTACATATAACTAGAAACCCTCCTTCAAGAACAAAGGTCAGGTGCCTGTATCTTTTTCCAACAGAAAATTACTCATTATATTGATATATAATTTGTTCTCTCGACAAAGTTATACAAATCTTGCTCAAAGAAATTCTAGTCCATAGACCATGCTCTAAAAACATATTCTTCCACTAACCCAACATAACCAAATGGTTAATAGAGATGTAAACTAGCACGTAGGCTGAAAAAACGAATAAAAAAAAACTAGTAGTTAATCGCCCCCAAAGGACCTCAGAGTGTTAACCAAACACCGCATGCCCCCAAAGGACCTCAAAGTGTTTACCAAAAACACCACACGCCCCCAAAGGACCTCAAAGTGTTTACCAAAAACACAACACACCCCTAATGAGGACCTCAAGGCTCTGGCCCAAGCCTCTTCTTGCCAAGGCGGTAGAGGAAAAAATAGGCTGGAAAAAACCACAAACCCATCCAAGAGGGAAAGAACCCATCACCCTGATCCAGGTGGATATCGGGGGCCACCCACCTTTTCCAAATGGCTCAAAACAATTTTCTGGCCATTTTGGCAATTTACTATTTTTAGCAGGTTTTCACTTCC
>SNQJ01S0034730.1:0-36995 GCA_010110895.2 Picea sitchensis
GTATAGAATTCGTGGTCTTTCTAAGTACACCCCCCCTTCCATTAGTCATGCAACACTTGTCCATTTTCTTAGTAAATAATTAGGTTCACATTTTTTTACCTTTCAAACAAAGGTCCATCAAATCAATATTCACACATAAAAAGTTTTCCACGGTCTTTTGGCCATTTATAGTTATATTTACAAACTGGGGGAAACAAGGTGTCACAAAAACTTAGAAAATTTTCTAAGTGTTTCCTCTCGAGACTTAAAACCACTACTCCTCCTGAACTTCTGGAAAATTAAATTTAAATCTTGCCCCTTAGTGCACACTTTCACTCTCTGTCTTTTTCAAAAGTCTTTCTGACGCCCTCCTGGCATACTCTACGCTCAACCTCCTGAGCTTTCAAACTTTAACACAAGTTTGTTTCTAAATGCACTCCTTGCGCTCAATATGAACACTCTTCATACATAATTTTCTCGCTATCTCTTCTGAGATTTAAGTTGAAAAAGACTTCTTCACATGCACTCCTTGCGCTCTGCACACACTCCTTGCAAAATCTTACAGAAGAGAAAAAATTGAACTCATTCAATTATTCATTCATTCACTATGAACATCATCCATTCACAAACACATAACGACAAAGTCAAACTGTAAAAAATATCAACATTGTGTATTTGGGTCAATTTCCTCTATTCTATTCATTTCATAAGGAAACATAATTACAGTCATTTGTCCTTTACAACTATTACAAGAAAAACTTGTCTAAGGACCTAGATATTTTTTTCGCTCTTCTTCCTCCTATCTAAATACTATTATCTTCTATTCAAGAGGTTACCTACTCAATTAATGCAACCTAATGACTAATCAGGGCTAATATCCCACATCTGTAATACATTTACAGTTGTGTAAAGGATTTACAATGGTTATGTCATTTCAAATGGTGGCTCAGTTTTACACAACCAAAATTAATTAATGAGAATTCCAAAAAGTCTTCGCATCGCTTCCAAGCTAGTTAATTGTCGGTTCAGCTACTTCGATGTGTTGAGGTGTCGATTCCAATTCCACATCTTCTTCCTTTTGATGTTATTGTGATGCTCCTGCATCAGACACCCTATCTTACCTCTTTCTTAAAAGAGTCTAGTTAAACTTTTATTGAGGAAAATAATGAAAATTTCTACTGTGTGTGTGCATTTAAATAAAATTGAACTGTGTATTGTTCATAAACTAATAGACTATTGGCTAACAATAAGTGTTTTTTCAGCACTCAAGCAGTTACTAAATCACGGGAAGACTTCAATTCTAAAGTATGGTGACGTTCTATGAAGTGGGGGATGACTCCCACAATAGAGATGAAAAATCTGATGAAAGGAGGGCGCTGGAGACCCCTCTGCATATGGATGAAACAGTAAGGAGCCTCAGCGACGAATTACATAGTTTCAGGATCGACAATGAGAAATTGATAAAGGAGCAAGAAAAAAAAACATAAATTAATGTAGTCTTGCTGCAGAGATTACCCAACATACAGAGACAACTGCAACATGAACCCGCAACCAGTCATGTGGACCGACGACATGTGAAGAGAGTTCAAAGTCCACCTGAGATCTGAAAACATGGCCCCATAAGTGACCACACTGGGATAAGTAGCTCAAAGAAGGCCTAACCTAGAGGCAGGGGACACTCATCGGGAGAGTACTCTATAAAGGAAGTGGGAAAATCCGAGGGATATTCTAGTAGAAAAACTAGCTCACATTCTCAAAGGAAAGGAAAGAATCGAAAGCATTCCAAAAGTCGTGATCCTGAAAAATTCAAGAAATCCAAACCACCCTCTTTCGATGGAGAGATTAATAAAGGGGAAGAGGTTGAGGCTTGGCTGCTTGGTTTAAAGAAATACTCCAGAGTCCATGACTACTCTAAAAACTTGAAAGCTCGAATAGCCATCTTCAACCTAAATAGAAAGGCTTCCATTTGGTGGGAAGACCTCAGGAATGTGAAAGGAGTCCATGAGAAGGACTTTTCATGGAAACAGTTCGAGAAATACTTCAGGAAGAAGTATCTGTCAGAGAAATACATGGATGGGAAGACTAAGGAGTTCTATGAACACAGGCTGGGACAACTCACCATAGATGAATATGTCAATAAATTCCTTGAGCTACTAAGGTATGTACCCTACATAAAGGATGAAAAGGTAAAAGTGTAGTGATTTATTAGTGGGTTACCTCAGATGTACTGGGATAGGATTGAGTTTGACAAACCAAAGACCTTAGAAGAGACCATATAGTAGGCAAGGTATTGTTATGAACATTTTGAGAATAAGATAGGACCTCATGAGGACTGGAGGAAGAATAGTATTTCGAGATTCAAGAAGAAGGGGTTTAAATCCTCAATATTTAAGAACTACGGGAAGGGTTCTAGTATGAAACCTCCTACTAGAAGTGTGTATCAGAAAAATTTCCCCTCTCAGAGTGGAAATAAACCTTTTGAGGCAGTCCGAGGAAAGACTGATAACTCAAAGAAATAACCCTTAAAATGTTGGGGTTGTGGAGAAGAACATCGGTTGAGGGATTTTCCACACATACAATAGAACAGTAGGAGAGTCTACAATATCCAATAATCTCTCATCGTTAATGATGTGGCTAGGAGCATGCCACAAATTTATGCATCCTTGGACAATAATCAAGATAACCACCAAGCTTCAGTGGTGGATATGGAAGGTATGATCGCCAACCATCTAGTTTCTATTTTAATTTTCCCTGGTTCTAATTTGAGTTATGTTTCCCCTCATATTGTTGATAAGTGTAAACTGAAACTAGTTAGACATGTTAATCCGTGGTTGGTACAACTAGCCACTGGGACCAAAATAAAGTAGCAGAGGCCATACCAACTTGGCAAATCATCATGGATGGATTTCCCACCCAAGCGACCCTTAACATATTTCCCCTGGGATCTTATGACTTGTTGATTGGTATGGATTGGTTGGCTTCTTATAAAACTAAGTTGGATTGTTACCAAAAAAATTTAGAATGTGTAAATTAAGAAGGGAGAAAGATAACGCTCCAAGGGATTCATAAGCATGTCTCAGTGAGACAAATATCAGACCTTCAAATGAAAAAGTATTGCAGAAGCGAGTGTCCTTTATATGTAATACAAGTGTTGGAATTTGTGGAGGATGAAAATTGAAACCTAGAGGACCACCCCATATTAAGAGAATATAAAGACGTGTTTTCAGAAGAGGTACTAGGTCTACCTCCGAGAAGAGACATTGAATTCTCGATAGAACTTGCACCAGGAGTAGTGCCAACTTCTAGAACGCCCTATAGGATGAGTATGCCAGAGATGGTTGAGCTCAAGCTACAGCTAAAGGAGATGATGGAAAAAGGCTACATCCGACCCAGTGTATCTCCATGGGAAGCACCCGTCTTGTTTTTGAAAAATAAATAAGGCACACTTCGACTGTGCATATATTATAGACAACTCAATAAGACAACCATAAAGAACAAGTACCCCTTACCAAGAATCGATGACTTGTTAGACCAATTGGGAGGTGATTCCATTTTCTCRAAGATTGACTTAAGGTATGGATACCATCAAGTCCATATTAAGGATGAAGACATCAAAAAAACAACCTTCAGGATGAGGTATGGTCACTATGAATTTGTGGTGGTGCCATTTGAGTTAACCAATGCCCCTACCACTTTTATGTGCTTGATGAATAATGTACTCAACAAATTTATGGACAAATTTGTATTGGTTTTCATTGATGATATCCTAATCTACTCCAAAAATAGAGAGGAACATGAGGAACATCTTAGACTCGTACTTCAAGTACTAAGAGAGAATCAACTCTATGCTAAGTTTAGCAAGTGCGACTTTTTCCAGAAGAAAATCCATTACTTAGGATGTATTATTTCTAAAGAAGGGGTGGTAGTAGACCCTGACAAGTTCAAATCTATTATGGAATGAGCTACCCCAAAGGATGCATCTGATATCATATCCTTTATGGGCTTAGTAGGATATTATAGAAGGTTCATAAAAGGGTTTTCCAATATTGGTTGTCCAATCACTGCCCTTCAGAAAAAGGGGGTTAAATTCACTTGGAAATCAAAATGTGAAGAAAGATTTCAGGAACAGAAATACCTACTGACCCATGCACCCGTGTTGAATATTTCATACCTTGATAATGATTTCCTCGTGTGTACAAATGCCTTCAAGGAAGGACTTGGAGGAGTCCTTATGAAAGAGGGATGTGTAATTTGCTATACGACCAGGAAATTGAATGAGCATGAAATAAATTATGTGCCCCATGACCTAGACTTAACTTCCATAGTGGATGCCTTAAAAATGTGGAGGCATCACCTCATGGGTAGGAGTTTTGTGCTTATGACAGACCATTGTGGGTTGAGGCACCTATTTGATCAACCAAAACTCAATTCCAGGAAAGCTAGGTGGATGGATCTCCTTAGTGAGTTTGATTTCAAAATCAAACACATCAAAGCAAAGGAAAATAAGGTGGTCGATGCCCTTAGAAAAAGTATAAAAATGATTCACCTGGCAGTGGTAAGCACCTGTGAAATGGATGTTAGGGAAAGAGTTGGGAATGCACAAAAAACATATGCATTCTTCACGACCGTGACCTCATACCTAAGGCAAGAGCCTACAGGGATAAAGTTTGAAGGCTACCAAATGCTCGATGAATGTCTACTGACCTAAAGAAACAGATTATATATTCCAAATTGTGACGACTTGAAGAGGTTAATAATGGATGAACTACACAAGAGACCGTATACTAGTCATCCGGGATATCAGAAAATTATCACGGCCACTAGGAAACAATTCTATTGGCCTGGATTGAAGAAAGACATAACTGAATATCTAGCTAAGTGCACCCTAGAATTCCATCAAGTTAAGGAATAACACTGGCACCTAGTAGGTTTGTTACAAACCATACACATCCTAGAATGGAAATGGGAAACCATATCCATGGATTTCATCACCGGATTACCAAAATCAACCAAGCAAAATGATTCCATCATGGTCGTGGTGGAAAATCTAAGTAAGTCTACTCACTTTGTTCCTGTCAAGTCAACTTGCAAGGCAATAGATATTGCCAGCATCTTCATGAAGGAGATAGTCAGACTGCATGGCATGCATAGGGAAATTGTATCTGACAGAGACACCAAATTTACTTCAAGCTTTTGGAAATCCTTAATGGTTGGTTTTGAGACTAAATTGTTGTTCATCACAGCCTATCACCCTCAAACTAATGGATAGACAGAAAGAGTAAACCAAATATTAGAAGACATGCTAAGGATGCATGCAATGCATTAGCCTAAGAAGTGGGAAGACTACCTACCATTGGTAGAGTTTGCCTACAACAACGGTTATCAAGAATCCTTGAAGATGAGCCCTTTTGAAGCCCTCTATGGTAGACAGTGAAATATTCCAATTAGCTGGAGTAATCCAGTGGACAGAATTACAATCGAACCCGACATGCTAAAAGAAATGGAACAACAAGTGATTCAGATTAAGCAAAATCTAAATATTGATCAGGATAGACAAAAACATTACGTCGAAAGAAAGAGAACTCCTAGAAATTTCAAGATAGGAGACCATGTCTATCTCATAGTTAGACCCAAGAAAAGTTCCCTGAGAATGGGAGCTTGTGCCAACCTGGCACCTCGGTATTGTAGACCCTTTGAAGTCTTAGATAGAGTGGGAAATGTAGCCTATAGGCTAGAACTTCCTCCAACAGTAAATGTGTTATCACATAAATATGTCTAAGGGCCGTAAGGCGACCACATCCTTTTCTTGCACGAGTATCCATTTCAATTTCAAAGCACACCTTTCAGAGCGACCCACTTCGGGCTCAAAATGCAAGCATCAGGCAGATCAGATCGAAGGTGGGAAATATTGTGGAGGAGAATATCTAGTCCATCCAAACCAGAGGGGCACATGGAAACATATAAGCAACATCGCGATTTCGTGAGTCAGAGGTTTTAGCATGGAGCATGGTGCAAGTTCGCGAAACGTGAAATCTTGAATTCGCGAATTAGAGGTTTCACAAGAAGAAGTGGCCCAATTCCTCGAGAAGTGAAGTCTCAAAAAAATTCAAGGACAGATCCCCAGTTCATATCGAAGGGGAGCTAGCACTCGCTAAGCCCCAGCTCACGATTTCGCAAATCAGAGTTTCGTTGGGGGCAATGCGCAAGTTTCGTGCAACATGAACTCCTGAAACGTGAAATCGTGAAGCACTCGAGGACCCAGGGTCACAACCCAAGGTCTTATGGAAGCAAGGCCACAAAGAGGAGTAGGCTCCTATTGATCAGTTGGTGACTAGGGTTTTTCAAGGAGGCAATCGTGGTCATCAGATGCATAGGAGATCCAACCATCAATCTGAGGGAGGCCATCTTGTGAGTTCGAGCATCTGGATATTTGGAATCGAGTGGAATGGAGAACCCCGAAAGTCGAAGGGCCAAAATGTTGATGGTAGCCACATAAAAGAGGTTGTCATGTTCTCCAAGTGCCAAGTCAGCTCGGTCTCGTTCTGATCCCAATGAAGCAGTTAATGAATGTCGGGGAGGTAGTTGAAGCATCATCTCCCCCATGAATGGAGGGTCAAATCCGTATGACCGTGAAGGAAGACTGTCAGCTCTGGCATTTTGAGCTTGCGTGCGAAGAGAAGACTACATGCACAGTTTGACTAAGAGGATGTTGCATATGGACGAGAATATCGAGCATGCCTCTATTGTTGTTTGCGAAATTTTGAGTATATGTATGGAGTTTTTTTATTTTGTAAAGGGGGGAAGGTTGAGTAGTGCTCCCGTATTGTAAACTTTTTGATGAAGAACACTGGTTCTCTAGTTATATATTTGTTTTTTGAGACTTCTTGATTAATCTAAGTTATCTTTCTTCTTCCATCTTATTTTCCTCTGATACTGAGAGAGTTCATGATTGACTGATTCACATGGATTGTTGTAACCCTGTTATGATGAATGTTTGATTATAGTGTTGTTATAATGTCTTCCAGTTTCCTTGAAAATTTGAATTCAAGAGGATCTTGTGTTTGATTTTTTTCCTCCTTAAGTTGTTGGAAGACCTGATGTCCATATCATACCTCTACATGTTCTCACCAAATTCTTCCTCCTATTCACCTTTACTCTAACTTATTGACTGAATTTGATACAATACCTCAATTTCTTGTGTATGCCATCCCAGATTTTCCGAGTTGGAATGTTATGATATCAAGCCCTATCCATTTGAAACCCTTAAAATTCATTTACATTTACTGTATAAACTGAAGGGTACTGGTCTTACCTCCCCTGTAGTCAGGAGGTGAATTCTAGTGCTAACAAAAATGGCGTCATTGTCGGGGATGGATTTGAGTAGACTGAAGAGCTCACTGGGAAGAACGACATAGATCCAACTCTTGATGGTAGACAAGAGAGGGATACATAAAATTAACTGTAATCATCTACCTGGCGACTCCACAATCAGAGACTCCACTAGGGAGGATCCTACTGACATAAAGATGACGGGAATGACTAGGTATCATCTTGTGAGCTTTCTTCATGAACTTTGTTATTCTTTATCAGTTCATTTTTGTTTTTCCCTTCACATATAAAAATGATCATATTTTTCTTTGTTCATTCAGTTGATCACCAACCTTCCTTTATATATCCATACTTGGAGGAAGAAGTTGTACTTTATGCATGTGTTGTATATGTTGATCCTATATACTCATCTCATCCTATTCATAAATATGAACTTCATACTGATATCCCTCCTGTATTTGATCACCCTTGCATCCCTGAGGAGGTTGAAGTTGATCCACAACCTCCTCAAATATCATCTCATCCTGTTGTTACTATTGTACCTTGCCATCAGTGTGATAAGCCTCATATTCATCCCACTAGTTTTCAAACTATAATCAGAGACAAACTATTTAAACCTTTAAAGCTTCCTTATCATCTTCATCCTTATCCTCCCGATTTCTTTAAATATCTTCCTCATTTTTTGGGGGAAGATCATGTTACAGCTGAGAGACATGTGGAGGCCTTTGAGAACTTTGTTGGTCAATTTGAGATTTCTCATGATGATGTTTCCATGAGATTGTTCTCAAATCCATTGTTTGGAGATGTTGTTGTGTGGTTTAAATGTTTGGGAGCTGACTCCATTGGTTCATGGGTTGAATTATGCAATGCATTTTTGAAGTGGTGGGGTGAGAACAAGTCCCTTAATCAATATTGGGATGATTTTAATGCCTTGAAGAGAGGGGAAGAGGAAGCCTTGGCCGTATTCAATCAAAGTTTTTACCGTGTGTATCATAATATCTCTGTAGAGATCACACCCACAGAGACTGTTTCCATGGTGTACTATGTGATGGCTCAACATTCRGAGGTTGTCCTTTACCTGAGAGAAAGGAAATCAACATTTTTATCTCAGTTATTCATGGATGTTGGGGAAGTGGAGGAGAACCTCTGAGCTTGTGACARGATTCAAAGTCAGTATCATCTCAACTCTGAGCGAAAGGAAATTTTTACCTATTTTCCCTATGAAGAAAAGACTGTGGATAATTTTTTCTTCGAYGTAGGTATCCATGAGCAGCCCTGTGTTGATGAAAATCATGGGTATGAACAACCAAGAGCARCAGTTACTACTGTTCCTGAAATAGATATTTTTAACAGTTATTTTCCTAATAAAATTATTGATTTAAAGGTTGATCATAGCTATGAAAGACAACCCCTTTTTGATGAATATCCTAGTGATGATGATTAGAGACCTTATCATGTATTTGATCACTATGAAGACAGTAAGGATGATGTCGAGGTTGGCCTTGTCATGGAAGACATAAAATTTGACCAGGACCAGCCCTTAGTTGAGGCACATGAAGAGGTCATTTATACATAGCCCGAAGTAAATCCATAGTCACCAGTGGATCAACAACCACCTACATCCAACCTTCTGCCACTTGTACCTACAGTTCACAGTAAGAAGATTTTGGACCCATAGATGCTTGTGGTTGTCTTTCAATCAAGTGTGCCCATAGGGAACATCAAGCAAGTTGTCAGCATCTTTGAAAAAGTGAAGGTAACCTTTCATAAGTTAATCATGCGTTGCCTTAATTTTCATGACCATGTCAATGAGTACATTAAGTTACACTTTTCAAATGATTTTGAGCATGCAAGCTTGATCTTTTTATCATCATTTGAAGGTAACATGGGTGATCATAAAAATAAAATTAGCCAGCTATCACACTTTCCTTGTTTCTTATGGATCATTTGTGGTGAAGTGAAGGCTTCAATGGTCAAGTAGTTTGAATGGATATGGTGGAAGTTTTTCCTCACCTAGCCCATTGTAAAAGTTAGTTAGTTTAGGTTTTGTACATAAATAAGCTCTTTTAGATCGACTCCATAACCCAATGCATAAGGTGACTGGAAATGCTTGTTCTTGGCATCTCGCAGGGAGCATGCCATACCCTATGGAGCCAAATGTTATCACATAAAGTTGTCTAAGGGCCGTATGGAAACCCCATCCTTTTCTTGCGCAAGTATCAATTTTGATTTCAAAGAGCACCTTTTGAAGTGACTCACTTCGGGCTCTAAATGCAAGCATCATGCAGATCAGATCGACAGTGGGAAATATTGTGGAAGAGAATATCTGAACCATCCAAACCGGAGGGGCATGTGGCAACAGATAAGCGACATTGTGATTTTGCGAGTTGGAGGTTTCAGCATGGAGTACAGTGCAAGTTCGCGAAACGCGAAATCTTGAATTCGTGATTTCGCGAATCAGAGGTTTGACAGGAAGTAGCGCCCTGATTCCCCAAGAAGTGAAGTCCCGAAAACATTTGGGGATAGAGCCCTAAGTCATATAGGAGGGGAGATAGTGCTCGCTAAGACCTAACTTGCGATTTAGAAAATCAAAGTTTCCTTGGGGGTAATGTGCAAGTTTCACACAGTGCAAACTCCTGAAACGCGAAGTCGTGAAGTGCTCGAGGAGTGGGCCCAGGGTCACGGCCCGAGGTCGTATGGAAGAAAGGCCACAAAGAGGAGTAGGCGCTTGTTGATCAGTTGGCGACTGGGGGTTTTTGAGGAGGCGATCGTGGCCTTCGGATGCATAACAGATCCAACTGTCAATCTGAGGGAGGTCATTTCGCGAGTTCGAGCATCGGGATATTTGGAATCGAGTGGAGTGAAGACTCCCAAAAGGTGAAGGGACAAAATGTCGATGGTAGCTGCAGAAAAGAGGCCGCCATGTTCTCTAGGTGCCAAGTCATATCGGTCTTGTTCTGATCCTGATGAAGCAGTTAATGAAAGTTGGGGAGGTATTTGAAGCATCGTCTCCCCCATGAATGGAGGGTCAGATTCGTCTGACCGTGAAGGCAGATTGTCAGCTCTGGAAATCTGAGCTTGCATGAGAAGAGAAGACTGCATGCACAGTCTAACCAAGAGGATGCTACATATGGATGAGAAGCTTGAGCATGCCTCTACTGTTGTTTGCAAAATTTTGAGTATATGTATGGAGTTCTGTTATTTTGTAAAGGGGGGAGGGTTGAGCAGTGCTCCTGTATTGTAAACTTTTGATGAAGAAAACTGGTTCTCTGGTTATGTATTTGTTTTTTGAGACTTCTTGATTAATCTAAGTCATCTTTCTTCTTCCATCTTATTTGCCTCTGATACTGAGAGAGTTCATGATTGACTGATTCACATGGATTTTTGTAACTGTATTATGATGAATGTTTGAATATAGTGTTGTTATAATGTCTTCCAGTTTCCTTGAAAATTTGAATTCAAGAGGATCTTGTGTTTGAGTTTTTTCCTCCTTAGGCTGCTAGAAGACTCGATGTCCATAGTAGACCTCTACACTTTTCACCAAAGTCTCCCTCCTATTCACCTTTACTCTAACTTACTGACTAAAGTTGATACAAGACCTCAATTGCTTGTGCATGCCATCCCATTTTTTCTAAGTTGGAATGTTATTATCTCAAGTCCTATCCATTTGACCCCCTTAAAATTCATTTACATTTACTGTATAAATTGATGGGTACCGGTCTTACCTCCCTTGCAGTCAGGAGGTGACTTATAGTGCTAACAAAAGGCACATAATGTTTTCCATGTTTCATTATTGAAGAAATATGTACATGATTCTAATCAAATAATTGACTGGTCTATGATCTAGGTGGAGTAGGAGGGAGAATTCCTACCATAAACCCAATGCATACTAGACGGGAAGGAAACCTCACTCAGGAACTAAACCATTGCATAGTTCAAGGTGCAGTGGAAACACTTTGGCCCAGATGAGGCTACATGGGAAATGGAGGATGCCATGAGACAGGCATATCCGATTTTGTTTACTCATGTATATACATATCATGTTGATAGATAGAAAATCGAGGACGATGTTCCTTTAAGGGGGAGGCAATTGTAACACCATGTTTCCACCAGTTTGTAAATATAACTATATTGGCCAAGGAACTATGGAAAACTCAAAGGTGTGAATGTTTGATTTGATGGACCTTTGTATAAAAGGTCGATGAATGTAAATTATGTTATTTTAATAGAAAATGGATATGTGTTGAATGATTGTTGGAAAGGGGATGTGCTAAGAGAGACCACAAATGCTATGAAAAGGTGGTGGAGGGGACCATGAATGGTTGCGTTAACCTCCACCAAAGCAGTACTTTGTTGGATTTAATTGCTCAGGATCAGAACAACCCTTTGACCCAGAAATGAATTACAATCAAGATGGTAGATGGGAAGACCTCCTCAAGAGTTAATGAGGGGATGGGGCAGACCATCCATATGTAAGGCTTCCATAACTAACCACAGAATGGGAATTCAAGCCATGTGTAATCTTGCTGAGGAGGGAAAGAAAGGAAGCATGATGGGAAGAGGAAGACCTGTGAATACTGCAGAGATGAGAGCCTAAGCTCTCGGGCCCAAGGAAGGACTGAGAAAAGGGGAGTGAGTTCTAATCGCAGAAAATAGAGACTCAAGCGGGAGAAGGAGAGTAACCTTCATCCCCATCTATTTATGTATTGGGAGAAGGAGAGTAACCTTCATCTCTATCTATTTATGTATTGGGAGAAGGAGAGTAACCTTCATCCCTAACTTTCGTTGAGCTAGAAGAAAGAGATTGAATCTCAAAGCATCATGGTCTAATCTCGGGGGTGGCCAGTGGTAAAACCATTAGGAGTGAATGAGCCTATGGTTGGGTGGAAACGAACACCCCTTTCAACAGTTGTATCATGCCTTATGGTTCTGATAAGTGTTTTCATGCCTTGTGCTTTGAATTGGAAACAATGGATGCATGCATGTATTTATATGTCTATAAATGGTTTCTGTATTGAAATGATTAAGTTATGAGTATGCATTTGTTCCCTTGAGAACTTGTGCTTCTGCTTGTTTTTCCATATGCTCCAGTTTAATCCTTCAAAGGCATTTCCCCAGGGAATTACATCACAGTTCTAGATTCGGAGCAAGCCTCCTGGCACTGCTACCGTTTCGGTAACCTCATGAGTTTACCTTGCCCTGTTTTAGAGCTTAAAGTTCTGTGAGTTAGGGATGTGTTTCCTTTGGACCAGTAGTCTAAGAGACTTTGAACTCATGCCCAAGTACTTAACCAAAATCCCAACTAATACTAGAGTTCATAACCCAAGAATCATCTGAAGGTTCATGTGACCTGGGTCTAGGGACCCTGCACTAAAACGTGTTAGTTCATGAAGGTTTCAGAACTTCAGGAGCTCAAAGCTCTGAGATGTCAAACTTCACGATAGTCAAAGTTACCTGAACTACCAAAGTAACAAGAGTCATAGATGACTTAAGAATCTCATAGATAAGATGGATGTGAGCCATTTATTAGGAGGAGAAGCTATCCCAATCGTCATATCGACTCAAAAACCCACTGGAGTTAACAAATCAAACACCAGCCGCTTGATTAAATCAATGGTTGGGAATCATTGCGGAGCACGAAGGTGAAACTAGTAGACATGTTAGTTCACGACCTACAATCAACCAACGTCGTTGATCTCATAGGGAATGGAAGATCAACGATCATGATTTAGACAGAGTCAGGTGAGCAAATCCCAGATTTCATAGATTGCAACCCGCAATCACTGTGAACCATCGATCTGTGAATGGAGATCAATGGTGGGGAATTGTTGCTGAGAGAAAAGGTGAAATTAGTGAGCGTGCTAGTTTGCAACCTGCAATTCACCAACATCGTTGATCTCGTTGGGTTGGAAAATCAACGACCTCGACTAGAATGAGATGGACGAGTACTTTTCAGATTGCGGAGGTTGAGATATCTGATAAAGAGTGCACACATTGGGGCCCTGCAATCACTGTGAACCATCGATCGGAGAACAAATTGGTATTGTCCAGATCATGACCATTAGACCTGGAAAATTTGCTAGGTGGATAGTCATGAGTTCCTTTGGAAATTCGTGGAGTAACAGAGTCCATCTATACTATCGATTTGAGAGAAAGGACATGTTTCGATAGATTATCGAATTTCAGTGTAAGCACTCTTGGAGAAAGCGAGTGTGGAGAGGTTGAAACTCTTAAATCCTAAAGAGTCGTAGTAATTTGCATTCATCGATTTGTGGGAGACACACGTCGATAGATCGTTGACTTCAAGTGTAAGCACTCTGGGACAAAGCGAGTGTGGAGAGGTTGATACTCCCGAAGCCCGAAGAGCTGAAGCAGATATGAGTCATCCAAGACAAAGGGACAGGTGTCATCAGATCCTGCACTTCGGAGGAAAGTCACTCTGGGAGAAAAGGGGATGTGTTGAAAAAGAAACTCCCGAAGTTCGGAGAGCCAAAGTCCATTTGAGTCATCCATCTACTGAGTAAAGGTGTCAACAGATATTCCATTTTATAAGATAGCCACTTTGGAGGAAAGTGGGATCATGAGAGTTGACAACTCCCGAAGTACATCGTGACCATCGATTTGAAAGAGACACGTGTCGACATATCATCGAATTTGGGTAAAATCACTCCGGGAGAAAAGGTGGTGTGAGCATCTGGGACTCCAAAATGCTGAAGTACCTAAGTGGACCTGAGCCATTGATTTAGATGGATGTGTGGCACCTGATATAGAACTTCATGTATGGAGTACTTCGGAGGAAAAAGAGTTGAAGTGATCGAAACCTCCAAACGTCGAATCCCAAAGAAGATCATAACTGTTGATCACAAGGGATGTGTGGTGCTCGATCCGTAACTCTGGGTATGGAGTACTTCATAGGAAAAAGGTGTAGGAACATTTGAAACTCATGAACGCTGAAGTCCCGAAGTAAATCAGGGTCGTCGAAATCCCCGAGGACATGTGGCGTCGGATTGTGAACTTTGGAGGTTTGCCACTCTGGAGGATTTGCATGGTGGTTGTATTGGCGCCCATTATCCTAGCATTTGGTTATATCTCGTGGTCATATGCAAGTATAGGGAGATGAAAGAACTCGAAGATCTTGGGAGAGGATATCTTTCTTCTCTAAGATCATCTCAGAGTATGGAGATCGTGGCTAGAAATCTCTAGAATAGCATAATGAAATAGAGACCCCTCAATGAGGGTATTTTTCTCTCAATGAGGGTATTTTTTTCTCAAGGAGAAAAAATTTTTTATGCCCCTTCGTGGGTGTGTTACAATTGGGGGTTTTACAGGAATATATGTGAAAAAGGAGATTGGGAGAAATGAGACTGCAAATTGTTATGAATGCTTCATCCATTCGATTTAGATACGTGTATTTTTATATGGTCGATGTTGATATTGTTTCTATGTTCATGGTTAACCTGTACAATCCTCTTCTTCGAAGATGCATGATCATCCTCTCCTTACATGCAAAGTAATTGTAAGGTGTAAGAATGAATTCTTTTGGGAATTCCATTTTTTCGTTGTATTCAAATCTTTGGTACCTGCAAAAATAATTTGGTGTGTCTTTTTCTTAGTAGACTGTCAGCTTTGATACCATGTAAATGTGTTGAACCTGCATAGAATAGATATAGATATAAAATAAAACACACATTTTCAAAGAGAAATTGAGAAATAATAAGCAAGAGAGAAAGAATGGAAGAATTCTCATTAACCATATGAATAATGAATAATTTACGCATGCTATACTCTGCATAAATCAACCAATGCACACTGGAGGGGAATCCAATGTGCCATAGTGGTGGTCTAGAGTGACCTGTACACACACCAACATTTACGAGAGTACACTAACACCTAGTCTAGTCTCTTGGGTAGTTATGAGAGTGAACAACCACCTAGCTGAGTTAAATAGTCTATCAGTCTTTAGTTAACTTAATGAAAAAGAGTGAAGTGAGGAGGAGATCAGGGAATCATGGGTAATGCGCTAGTATAGTGATGATCCCATGCACAATGCACATGATTTGGTGTTGATCCCAATGTTGCATGGTCACAATACCAATGCAACATCTAGACTCCACTCAATTGATCAAATTGAAGTGAAAACTGAAGAGAATATTCTCCCTAGAGAAATATTCTTCCTAAAACATAGGAGACTGAATAATGAATAATAAACAAGGAAAAACCTTAGGATAAATAAATACTAGGTGTGTGTTAAGTAACTCCAACAATAAATAATTTTGTTGAGCCATATTTTCTATTTGTTCCATTGCGGGAATTATTTTCTCAATATCTACTTCTAGCTCCATGTCCTCTAGAAAAAATATTTGGATGTCATTTTCTATAATATTATCCTCTTCCTCATGCACTAAACTCTTCCTTTTCTTTCCCATGGGGAGCTTATGTGAACTCTCAATTTTCCCAGGGGGAGAATTTTTCTCTCCCCCTCCAATTGAACTATTGTTGACAACCTTTTTAACTGGGTGGGCCGTTGGAGCATTGCTTCGTGATGTGGTATTCTTGGGAGTAACAACTGGAGATTGAGAACTTCTTTCATTGGGACCTTTTCCCCTTTCCTTATAAAAATCATTACTACTGATTAATTTTTCTAGGTCACCAGCATCGTGTACATGAGTACTTTGGTCGTTAGCTTCTTCTTCTTCATTCAAAATAGTTTGGATGAAAGAGTTACTGAATCCCACCGAAAGCATATGTCCTACAAAGATTTTGTTTGGATCAAAGCCTTTTATATTTTCAACATACTTTAAATTCACAGTGTTGAAATGATTTGCAAACTTGTCAATTTTATTTATATTTCTGAACATGAAAACTCCAATCTTCCATGGCAGGGGAATAAATTGTTTTTTCCTTTTTTCAGGGAAAAAATGTAGCCATAAGTTATATTTCTTTGCCACCTCTATAATAAATAGTTGTCATGTACATGATACAGGAGAAACGCAGGATTTTCTTTCGAGCAGGATATCCTTATGACAATGTGATTCTCCATTTTTTCTATTGTTCCTTTTTTCTCTAAGAATCTGTTAGCTTGGTCGAATATCCTTGAAGTATTTTCTCCCAACAACAACCTTTTGAAGACTGAAACAAAATCATTATAAACTTCATAAAAATACAGAGGGGTCTTATGTCTCCATAGTTCCTGATACCAAAAGGTAACTAGATCTATTTCATGATTCACCCTTTTGCGTATGGTTAAGTTAGGGAATTGACAACAATACACAATAGACAATATCAGATAAGAAGCCATAAATAATGTTTTGTCCTTTATATAGTGTGATAACTGGGATGAGATTTCAATAGAAATCAGTTTTCCCCAGTCAAATATGGCCTCTTCTTGCACTGTAAAATACAGAATATATTTTTCATGCAAGAGATATAAGCAATTATTTCTTGACCTGTCAACTTGGTAAGCAACCATCTAACTTCTTGATAGGGGTTTTTAAAAGACTCAACCTAGATTCTAGTTATGTATTCTAGGATAGATGCAGGATTCTCCAAATATTCAGACAGGAGGTCAAGACCATTTTTATGTTTCTTCAAAAAATATCTGCAGTATTCTCCTTTGAAAGTAAGCGTAGGCTCTGACAGCTTCAACATCTTGTGAAAAAATTGCGGTGAAAGGGAAATCATAGAATGATCTTGGAGTTGTATAATCCTTTGATTTGGCAAGTACTTTTCCACACACCGTGAAAAAAGTTCCTTACAATCAAAAGCCTTGGGAACACACCCAGCATAAGTGATTCCAGATGACCAAATTACGTCTTTCTATGCAGGAGGAGAGGAATAATATGAATATGCTCTTGACCACTGGAAGTTTTGGTCTTCATGACCAAATATATTTAAAGTATTGACACAAAATTGTTGTCTAGTTGATTCTGCCATAGGTTGATGGGAGTATTTATTCAACTGGATAATAACCTCAAATAAATCTTTTCGTAGAGATGATGATAATTTAATCCCTTGGAAAATGGACATTTAATGCAATTTAATGAGTAATTCCTCAAGCCTTTCTCCATTAATGACGATCTTTTCAGAGCCTGCACAACATTTGTTAGCATTAAACAACACTTAATTGCATATTGGGAAAAGTAAGATAATGGTGGGGACAGATGAGAGCGAGTTTGAATATGGATCTTTTCATGAACCTGCCAACCCAAGAACCCACGAACCTATGGTTATGGATGATCAAAAATATGTTAAGTGTAGAAAGGCGGTCGTTCGGACTTACATGCAGAAGAAATAAAATACTTTGGGGATCCACACCCACGACAAATCTGATGGTCAAAATGTAGATCACAGAACTTGGGGTGCAAAGTGAAGATCACAGAACTTGGAGGATGAGGGCTTGAACCCACAAATCCATGAAATTGAAAAAATGGCTAACTGTAGAAGTGGAATTATGACATGGAAAAGTGGATGGAGTTGAAGTTTTGCCAACCCACGAACCCTTTCATCATTGAAATATGACTAAGTATGGTAAATAGAAAGGGAGAGAAGAAAGGATCAAAGAAAGAGGGAAACAAAGGGATGTGTAGAAGAAGAAAAATAAATGGAAAAAAGAAGTTGGGAAGATAGAACGTGGAAGGAAAACTCGAAAACAAGAAATGATCTCAACAAAAAAATTTACCACTTTCAATCACAATATCTAAACTTCAATTTTATCAGCATTATATCATTTATGATTGTATTCAATATATCATGAGAATATAACCATAAGTAGTATCATCACATCAAATAACCACATGCACAGTACACCAAAATTTACGTGGAAACTAAAATGGGAGAAAAACACATAATGCTTTCTTATATATATCAAGAATACATTCATAGGAAGCACCAACTTCCAAATTCTTCAGCACCAACTGGAAGGGGGCACCAACCCCTTGATTTATAGGCACCAACTTGAAGGAAGCACAAAATCCCTGAGTTCTCTAGAACCAACCGGAAGGAGGCTACGATCCCCTGATTTAGAGGCACCAACTTGAAGGAAGCTCCAACTCCCTAAGTTCTCCAACACCAACCAGAAGGAGGATAGAACCCCCTTTCCTTGCCACGTCCTGCCACCCTGAAATATAAGTGTAGAATCATTGTCACTACCACTGATATTGTGACTTCCAATGTCACCAATGCATCAACAAACCTATCAATGTCACTGTCACATCAACCAACCTGTCACTATCACTGTCACTATCACATCAACCTATGACTACCACCGTCACATCAACCTATCACTGATGATGAACCAATCATCCAACCTGTCATTATATATGTCACTATCTTTATCATTGATATACCATTAACCAATTGTACACATATCCACTCACATGAATACCAAAACCATCAACAAACTGTGTACATCAACCATCAACCAGAACTTGTACCATACATGTACATCAACTATGTACATAAACTTGTACCATACCATGCATCAACCATGTACCATACCAATTAAATCAACCATGTACCTCATACATGTACCAATAATATGACTCACACCATGCGCCAAATATGTGACTTAAACATATACCAATACCTCAACAAGGTACCGAAGGTATGACCATCACATAATTAACAAGTAACCAAGATGCAGCTCAAACCATGTGCCAACATCCATAAACCATATACTAAGAGATACCATCAAACATGTGGCATATCACTCACATACAATACAACACACCATATTTCAAGTATCCAAGATGTGCATATAACAATGTATCATACCATCACTAAGGTGTACCATGCACAATCACTACCATGACATGCCTCAAGCATGTACCATAACAACATAAACATAAGACTCAAAACTAACAAATAAGCATACCTCTATTCATGTAGTTAACCTGATACACAACAATACATACCTATATCTCTTCCTCAACATTAGCAACAAGAGAATAACATCTTCATCAAACTTTATCTCAGTCTCACGGGACTATTTTTGGATTAATCACAAACCCTAACTTTCAACAAGCATAAATTTGTACATGTAATCAACAAAGGTCCAAAATTTTAACCACATGCACTCTAATATATTTATTCCATATCCTCATAATTTTAGGTTCAAAAAATTCTCATAACAGAAGTTATAGTGAAAATGGAAAACCTTCCTGAATTTTAGAATATTATGGAGAGTGAACTTGTACAACATGCCCTGTGTGCAATATTTGATATCTGATTCTAAAACTTGCACACAAGATACTACAAAATATTATATTTCCACTACAATTGGTCTCACAGAATTTGGATCCTCTATGAAAAGTTATGACTATTTTACCAAGAACACATGTTTGAGAATAGTTTCAGGACTAGCCAAAAACTCTATCTTCCACATATTGTATCTCAAAACATACAATGACCTAGAAGATGAAATTTTTACCATGGTTTCCTTGATATTTATTCTCAACATCCTCCACATGTCATTATCTTATTCATTCTAGAAACAAAATTATAGAAAAAAATGTACAATGACATTTAAATAACATACCTTAGAAAACATCATCACAAGACTTCATCCTCCCTTGGAATCTCTCCCTTCTTCACTTCATCTTCCCTCTGAAATTTTCCTCAGATCTCCTTAGTTGCCTCATATAAGAATCACTTTCTCACTTAGATATATATTCAATGAACTTGTGTGTATATAACTGAGAGATTATTTGAGGTGTATTCATACTTTCTCAAGTAACCTCTTTCCTTAAATTTATGGCTTCTTGAACTTTATTGTTACAACCACTTTACCCTTTCATTAATGACTTGCAACCAATTAGGGGCTACTTAACCCTTCTTCAAGACTTCAAACTTCATATCTCCCTAACTGTGAGGAACTACGTGACGTTCCACCTATCGTTGGAAATGACATGACGATGATTATCCATATATAAGTGTGTTACATGCATTTACACTGTCCTTATGTCCTTATTCCTGAAACAACTTCGGGCTTCATAACCACACCTATGGGTTTCTTGTATATGTATTCAAAGCATCTTCCTATGAGGGTCATGATTAGAGTTACGTCATAAGGGAATGACTTTGGAGACTTACCGAAATACACCCATCGCATATGTTGACATCAATGACAACCACTGCTTGCTGACATCAATGACAACCAACTTTCCAACAAAATCAATGAAAACCAACTGTCTAACATATAGTATGTTTAAAATTATCAACCAACCCTCAAGAAATAAGTTCTTGGGCCTAATCCTATTATCAATTATGCACTTTTCTAAAAAAATGTAAGAAGTGTTTATGTATAAAGATTATAAAATTTTAAATGAATAACCAAAAAACACATACATCTGAAAAACCAGTAACACAAGTCTCAAATTGAGAAGAAACCATATCTTATTAATGATGACTTTTATGATTTACAACAAAGTTCCACTTTACAAACCCCTGCGAGGGTTTGGACCAGAACCAGACTTAGAATTCTAGGATGGTATTTAAAATCATAGAAAGACAACTAGTGTCTGAAATAAAAAGACCAAGACTGAGATAAACTAGATCAATCCAAGTCACATGCTCATAAAGTCTTGACTCTACAAAATAACCTTAATCGGAACTAAAAATGAATTCCTAAATTTTAATCAAACTAAACAAACTCTTAAGATAAATGAATGACCTTCTAAAGAATGTCAAAATTATATGCTTCTCAGTCATTTCTTCTTTTCCACCTTTAGATTAATATTGTTGTCAACAACAGGACTTAGCTCTCATGAAACTCAAAAATTGAAAGAATGAATATCAGAAATCTCACTTGAAACAAGATCAAACCTTATTAGATGTATCTCTCTCTAATTTCTCATTTCCTCCTTGTCCTTCCATTCTTCCTTTTATTCTCCAAAATGTAATTTTCAATTATTTCAACTACCTTTAGTTACTAAACTTAAAATAACTTTAGTTAATAATAGGACAAGTTTATTTATGATAAGGATAAATAATAAATATATATAATAATTAATAGGTGGGGCCCCTTTATATGTATTAATTTGTTTTATTTTTCAATCATTATCGTGTTCCTTCATAAATCATATCCACACATTATTCCCACATCATCATCATCATCATCATCACACACACACACACACACACACACACACACACACACACACACACATATATATATATATATATATATCAACAACAACTGAAATAATCATACCCCATAATAAACACTTGTATCTCCCAAAAAAATTTAAAACCATGATATAAGTTTCTGAAAAGTAATAATAATATCAGTTGTCCAAAAACATATGTTCCTTAAAGTCAAACTGATATCATCATGAAAATAAAATAGAGTCAAAAATAATATTTTGTGTTGGAGGCATACTCTCTCTGTTTGCTTCCCTCTGACAATGTTGCTCTATGTTTGATCAAATATGCATCAGCAAATTTCTTCTCTTCACACTTTGATATTTCTAGGTGCATGTTATCAAAGGTGATATTTATTACACCATCTTCAAGTTTGAGTGGTAAGAATTTGACGGTGTAGGAATATGTCTTTGAGGAGTATGAACAAACATTAATTGCAAGTCATTTCCCTTTACTTCCCTGGCTCAATATCTAAGGCTTTGTAATTTTCAGGAGCTCTGGGGAATGCACATGTGAGGAAACTGAAGCAACGGGTTGCACTAGTAGTAAAGGAGGTGTAGGTGGTAGTGGGAGTGACATGGTAGGCCATTGAACAACAACAAAAGGAGGATTAACAAGTGCATTGTTCCAACCATCATTGACTGGAGTTTGAGAATGCATATGAGGTTGATCAGGAATATTTGCAATAATCAGATGAGGCTAAAGGTCATTAGTTTTAAGAGGGCATCTAACTGGTGGTTGACTGGGTTGGAAAGATGGGTGTCCCACAAGGTTCAAGTAACCAGTTTGAACTAATTGATTAAATTCCTCAGAATTTACATCGAAGTGGATGGAAAATCTCATCTTCTTATTTTTACCTCTCTACCAAAATCCATTGGTCCCTCTACCCATGTTTCCCCTATTGTCACTGTTTCTGGAGTGATTATTGGCTCTACTAGTGAAAAATCTCATCTATATACATCATTTTAAAATTAGTACATATAAAAGACACAACATATAGAACATCTAATACAATTTATCAACGTGATTAAATTTGGCTATGAGAGTAACACAATCATGCAACAAAAAAAGGGAAATGAATGGGAAAAATGAATACACGGATACCAACACAACTTCTGAAAACACCAAACTCCTCTTTAAAATATGAAATATGATCTGAAAATTCTTCATAAATACAGACCATTTCTTCTTAAAATATGAACAGGGAAGTGTATGGAAAAGTATATTTACATGGCTGGGATATATGATAAAAAGATAATTGTCTTACGAAAAGTGATAATATGAAAGGAATGCATGATAAATTATTCAATATTTAAAACTTTAAAACATCTGTGTATGTTTTCTCATAAAACAAGTCATATTTCAAACTATTCTCAATCATATATACAAGTTGCAGATAGCCATCAAATTATGCTCATCATTCATCATGTTGTTCACTTTTTCTATCAAACTAAAAGTCATTTATGTTTCATTCTTTTTTAATTATATAGATAGGGTACAAAATGGAAAATGGAACTTTTATTAATAGGAAAATGGAAATATGCCAATGAATAAGCACATCCATATGCACATGAAAACTCAACCAAATCCAAAAGATTGTCAACCCAAAACCATTTAACTTGAGGAAATGAGACAAATTAGAACAACTACTCGGATGGAAGAAACAATAACCATCATGTATTTCAATAGATACGAGTTCGAGTGTGTTGAATTCCAGGTTCGATATTATTTTCATAATCGAATAGAAATTGTAAATAAATAATGAGGATCTACAACCAACATATATCCACAAGTTCACCATAAAATGATTGAAAGTTTATAGAATAACATTGCATGTTCAAACAAATCTTTGCTAGGAAACAATCGTGAGGATTTAGAGCCAACACCCAAATCACATATAGGTTCAATTTTTTAATTTGACCGGAGCCAAAACCTAAAACAAAAAATATGCCAACCCAAATAGTTTTGGTCAAATAAACAAGGCCAAGAGAAACAACAACACCAATGAAAAGACATCAACCAAATTGCATGCACCTCAACCCAATTGGTATGGGTTCAATCCTTTCAGCTTCAACACAGAAATAGGTTCGACCCCTTTTCGTTTTAAAACAGTGACTAAAATAGTCTGACTCGATTAAAGACGGGTTGAACTTAACCATAACACAATTCATTGAACCTGGGTTTGAAACCCATTAACATTTTTTCATCAAACTGAAGTGTGTTTCCCCAATTTATTCCAAAACCACCACATAACTCATAAATATTGAGATAGAGTTGAGTTCAAACTCTATTTTATTTGTGTGCAAACCATAAATAAAATGAAAAACTTTCTCCACTTTTAAAACTTTCTCAAAGAGTCAAAACAAATGGAAAGTGAGAGTATGGAAACTGAAAGACAGAGCTCAACCAATTCTCATTAAACAATCACATTTTTCTTTATTTTCCTTCAAGAAATGATAGAGCAAGGAAATAAAATATTTCATGCACATAGTATGGTAACCAGAGCCAATATTTAATCAATAAAAGGGAAAATATCTTGCAAGATATGTAGAATAGACTGTGAGCTCATACCTTTCCCAAAACACATTTTTATACTAGTGAAGAAAGCCAAGAGAGGTTACAACGACCACCAGGAGGAAGGGTTTCTTAGAAAACGGAGCTCGAGCTCTCTCAACAACAAAAACAAAATGAAATGATCCTGGGAATCCATCAAGCCAACAAGGTGATGAACGCGGGACTATGGAGTAAATTCCCACGTCTCATCATTTTGAATGCATGACCAACAAGGATGCACTATGTCCATGCTCCATCTTCTGATAAAAAATTCTCATTGAAACATAAATCCAATACCATATACCACATGTAACACATTGTTGATGGGGCCACATTTTCCTTTATCAACAACAGGGGTTACCCTTGATAAAAAGTCTCAATCAAACATCTCACCATTTGAAATAGGGAATCCAACCGGATTATGGCCCGACAACCATTTTTGGTTTTGGGTTTACCGATTGCAGTCTGATCCACCGACGAATGTTTTTAAGCTAAGGAATGAAATGAAACTAATCTAAGATGCATGCATCCGAATGAAACTAAGGTAACCGAAAAGTAAACATAGAACTAGCCATTCTCTTATCAAGGGCCCAAGAAATAGTTCACATAGAGAAAAGATAAGAACATGAATAAATAACTGCAAACACATGGTAGTCTACCATCTAAACAATCATTTATGGCTATACACCCACAAATTTAGACAAATATTCTCCAAAGAACAGAAGTAAAAATGCAACCATCATACATAATAATAGTCTACAATATGAAGTACATTCTTACACAACTCAATTGTTGGAAAAAACACAAAGGAATAGTCCAAAATACATCCAACATGAGAATCAAAACTCTCCATAAAATAGCTTCGCCAAACCAACTTCTCCTCATTAAAAGTTTATGTAATAGTACAGGAAAGCTCCAAGGAGGGATTCTCAAAGTTAGTTAACAACGTAGTCTTTCAAAACATAGTTCAGTGAATATTACAATGCTTGAAGAGCCAAAAATCCCCCCACTTGAATATAATCCCGGTATTTATTGAAGTTTAACTTGACTCTTGACCTTCCACCTTCCCTCGTAACATTTCATTTACAAACTTTTTTCCTTATCCCTTCCATAATGATGATAGAACAATGACAACATAATTTTTTTACAATCTAAAATATGATATGTAGTTACATTTCGAATTTGTCTTTTAGTGTTGGTGGGCCATCATAGATTTCGGCCATAGTGTACCCTACCCAACATAAATATTGGTATGGACATGGGAAAATATTTTTTATCTGAGTTTGATAGTCGATCATCATGGGGTTTAGACCTCCTCTTCATCCATTTGAATTTAATTCCATTTTTTTGTTCCTCTGCTACTTCGACATTTGTTGTTGTTGTTGTTTTATTGTGCTTGGTTGTAAATCCCATTTGCAAGGGTACCACTGTACACTCAAAGGATTTCCTTGATGTGTGGAGGTTGTGCCTTCGTGGTTTTCCTCTCTCACACACTGCCTATTCGAATAACTAAATGCGACCTTCTTTTGGCATTGATACCTAACACCATCCAACATGCAATGGATGAGTGATCTCAAAGTAACCTCAAAATAAACTATTAAAACCATGCATTTGAACCTATAGAACTGAAACATTAATTAATTGGAAGTTTGTATATGCTTCCTTGAATTTAGTTCTTGGTTTCTCTTCTCACGGTTGAGGTGGTGTGTTCTCCAGGGCTATTGACACAGTGCCATATATTCATCTTGAAAAATTTAAACAATTGGTTAGGAATTTCTCAAATAATACAACTGGAAATTTGTATACCTCGACAAAACCTTTCCAATGATATGTGGAACATGAAAAATGGGAATCTGGGTCAAAAATAATGGAAAAAATATGAAAGGTAGTGTGATAGGGTCATGTCCATGTTGTTAAGATCCAAAGACTGAATACAAAAGCACCACAACAGATATACAAGAACAATATGCAAAATCTTATTTATTACTATCAAACCCTTAGGGTAGGGAAACACCATACAATGGATCCTATTATGGAAGGGATCCTCTCACGATTCCACCTGCCTCTTGAGGGGGCATCCCAATCCCTGAGCTAGCACTCCAAATACAATACTTCTCTTCATGTCTCATTACATTTCTTGAACCCCTTTATATGAATTGCTACCATCACTAAGAACATTCTAGAGGAGAAATCTTCTAGAGTAGAACCTTCAGAGGATCCTCTTACATTATTATATCTAACTCTTCTAGAAGTAGAACCTTCTAAGAAGTCCTCTTACATTTATTATATCTAACTACCATAGTGGGCCTTATTTAATAATATAGTGGACCTAGTCCACCTTACATTGAATGACCTCCACTATTATCACTATGGGCCCTCTGCCCCGCCCCCCCCCACTACCTCTCTAGCTACCTTACACATGTTCTGCAAGAAAAGAACGAACTCCTGTTTCGACAAGAAAATTATTGTTTCTAAAAGAAATTCAGGAACTGCTATGGGTATATCGACAAGGAATGAGTGATTTCCTTCGCTAGAGAAACCACTATTGGGACAAGTCTTAAAGAATTGGAGAGAAGTTAGTCGAGTTCATATCATTGATGTGTTGTGTGCGTACTCACAGTGAGTCATTGCATCGTGGTTTAAGTTTCTATCGTTCGCTTATGGTTTAGGTTAAAGGTGAAATTTTCTCACATGTCTTCCAGTCGTATCGGTCAAGTTCATGGCTGTTAGAATTGCAAATGAAGAAAACACAATTCACATATGATAATTAACAATCACACAGATAAGAAACACAGATATTTCACGTGGTTTACCCAAACATTGGGCTACGTTCATCAAGCATAGGCATCATTTGTCTTATTATTCAGATCATGGAGATTACATCAAACTTGCAAGTTCTCACTCTGTCTCTCTCTTTGCCTCTATGGGATTACATGTATTTATATACATTTACAAGAAACTGATTATTAAATGCAATCCCTATCCATATTCTAACTTGGTCTATTTGGTTGTAACCAACGTAGAATAATAGGATCCAAATCTATCCTTTAAGGAATTCGTTGTCACCAAATCCCAACAATCTCCACCTTGACAACAATTAACCTAATACCTTTCTCCTTCATTTTCTTCATCACCTTTTCTGCAAGCCAAGAGAAGCCAAACACCACTGCAACTTCTCTAATAAAACGAGTTTCATGATCTTGCCTATGTGACTTGCACGGGTTTGGATTTCCTAAGGGGTCACTCCACATCCAACATGTCTTCCACAACTGTGTTGTGAGGCACATTTAGTGATAGATCTCCTTCTATCCAAGACACCTGTATTACAATATACATTACAATTATCACAGACCATCTCAGTGTAATCATTATAGGTGACATTTGTGCTTCTCAAACGCTGAAGCACCCATTTCACTGCAACACCTGAATCTGTCACGTATCTGACAACATCATTAGCATGTGAAACAACTGGTCTTAACCATTTCATGACATACAACAGACCTCCTACTAAACTTACATGAGACACAACCTTTTCTTCTTTATAGACATGACCTATGCTTGAAGAAAACTTATAATGGAAAGCAAGAGGGATAAAAACTGGTTTTATAATGTTCCTACTGAACTCCAATCATAGCTTACCATTACCATCTATGTATACTTCCATGCCCATAATTTGTTTTGTTGCTCCTTGATCCCTCATATGAATTGTCCTATCCACCTGAGTCATTTTCTCACTGATTTTATCCATGCTTTGGTTTGCATCGAACATATCATCAACGAATAACATCAAGACTGTGAATGTACTATAAATTGTATAGTCATTCCTACCCTTTGAAAAATTATGAATGACTATGAAGGATTCAAACCTCTTGTATATTTTCCCGGGTACCAATAGGCCATATAATGAATTATGTAGCATGCAAACAAATTTACCATTGTGATCTTGAATCAACCCTTTTGGTTGTTCCATACATACTATATCTTTGTCAATGATGACCTTGTGAGAAGTAGGATCCCACACACAACATCTCTTTATACCACTATCATAACTTGCAGAGATATAAAACAAACAGGAATTCAGACAAAGATTTTAAGTCTGGAAATGATTTACCACTTACCAGTACCTGCAATTCTTTCTTTCTCTTATGACCTTGATGCTTCTGCCATAAACAAGAAGATACATCTATCACTTCATATGCTACTTCAATACTTCCTTCCAACTTATAAATTTTATCAACCTTTGTTGCCTTCATCACTACTAAACTACCTTTCGACAATGTGAGTGCTCCACCTTGACCTGTATACTTATATCCACAAGAATCCAACACTCCTAATGAAATCAAATTTGATTTAAGCTCAAGTACATATCTAACATTCGTTAATTCCCTAACAATACCATTGAATATCCTAATTCTAATACTTCCAACCCCAAGAGTTTTACAAGGAATATTATTTCCCATAAACACTACACCCTCATCAATAGATTGGTAAGAAATGAACCATTTTCTATGTGAGCACATGTGGTGGGAGGCACCTGAATCTAACTGCCATTCTTCTTGATATTGTAAATTACTAGAAACAGATAAAACTTGATCAGTCACACCTGAATTTGCTACAACCAAATTTGCTTCCTTCGTAGATTTTCCTTAGATTCCTTTCTCTTCCAACAATCTTTCTTGAGATGTTTTATTTTTCCACAATACCATCATTTTTCTTTACCCTTTTTGTGTCTTGAATTAGATCGAGAAAAACTTCTCTCATTCTACTCTTTAGTTCGACCTTTGACCAACATCGCCTCTGAAGTTGAGGTTTCTTGACTAGATTTTCTCCTCATCTCCTCAACCAACAAAGCTCCCACAACAAAGTCATAATCTAAAACATATGTTGAACTAAAGTTAATAGAGGTGACTAGATTATCCCAAGACTCAGGCAAAGAACACAAAAGTGTAATAGCCTTATCTTCATCTTCGAATTTAACTTCCATACTAGTCAACTGAACTATAAAGGTATTGAAATTATTTAAATGGTCAACAACTTTTGTACCTTCTTTCATACGCAAACTGTACAATTGCCTCTTCAAGTAGATTCTGCTCGTCAAGAATTTCGTCATATATAGACTTTTCAACTTGCTCCATAAGCCTGATGTTGTATCCTCTCCTATGATATTAAACAAAACATCATCCGCCAGACATAAACGCATGGTACTAAGAGCTTTTGCATCAATATCTTCCCATTCCTCATTCGTCGTGGTTGTTGGTTTCTTTGACTTGCCTGTGAATGCTTTTTGCAACCCTTGTTGCACCAGTAAATCCAATCCAGAGCTCAAAGTTGTTTTTACCCCTACCCCTAAAATTTTCAACTTCAAACTTCGAACTCTACATCCCATTAGCACAAAATCTCCATGCCCAAGTCACCAAAACCCTTTAAAAAAAATAATGTAGAGAAATAACTTTACAAGGTTTAATAAAAAAAGTTTTAATTAAAAACCTTTTACTAAAAATTCACCTTTTAATAAAAATTAACCTTTATTTTAATTCCTCCACCTTTTACCCGTTTTACCTTATACATACTATATTCCACATATAGTAAACCTTTAAAAAAAGAGGTATTCAGGTTTTAAAAAAAAGGATTCAAGTTAAAATAAAAAATAAAAAAATTCAATTCTTCATACTTTTGAATTCTTTGAAAAAACATGCTCATTTTTACTTTAAGGGAGATCTTTTGATTTATGCCATATCATAAACARCATACCATAAAATTCCAAACAAAAAATAGCATATTTTTTTTTGTTAGAATTGCAAATGCGGAAAACACAATTCACATATGATAATTAACAATCACACAGGTAAGAAACACAAGGATTTCACCGTGGTTCATCCAAAAGTTGGGCTATGTCCACCAAGCATAGGCATTGGTTGTCTTATTATTTAGATCATGGAGATTAGATGAAACTTGCAAGTTCTCACTATATCTCTCTTTACCTCTACGGGCTTACATGTATTTATATACATTTACAAGACACTAATTATTAAATGCAATCCCTATCCATATTCTAACTTGGTCTATTTGGCCGTAACCAATACAGAATAATAAAATCCAAATCCATCCTTTGAGAAATTTGTTTTCATCAAATACCAACAATGAGCAAGTGCTCGGGTTACATCGACCAACATCTTGTCAACTCCTTCGGGTTGGTTCAGCCAAGTTCCTCATAATTGCTTGCTCCGGTGAGGTCGGTGCTTGTCTTCTTAGCTGCTCGGGGTGTGCGAGCGCAGTTCTAGGCATGTTCATTGGTGAACAATTACATGTGCACATTGTTTATTTCTTAGTTTAGACCTCGTCTCGTTCCTTTGGATCAGTGTCAGGGTATACGAGATGGTGGATAGAACGTCTTAAATCATAAGTGTGGGGCCTCTAGATCATCCTTTGGGCTAATGCGACCGAACGTCCTACTGCAAACCCGAACCAACCCTCAACTTCTGAGTTGGCTTTGAATGCATACAGCCAAACGTTTCTGCCCCAAGGATGAAGCTGCTTATTCTTTTTCTTTGATGTAGAACAGTACTTTCCAAGCAAACCAATCAGCCCTAAATATGAACAAACGGCTTCAGACATAAAATAATATTCAACCTGCACAGAAAGTATTCGCTTGCATCCAAATACTTGCGAAAAAATCACATGGCCGAATTTTTTCATTCAGAATCATAAAAATGAGGTCGCCAATCACAATTGTTTCTCTCCAATACAATCACGGAGCATATACGTACTCAAAAGCTTGAAGAATACTTCATATCTCTGAGGATTGGTGAGAACACATCTATTTTACCCTATATTCTTAATTTCATTCTCAACAGTGAAAAGTAGGCTAGTAAGCAATCTCTGAAAACCATAATTACCATGATTGTTGCTTCCTTGATACCACCATCTAAAGGAATGTCCCGCAGAGATGAGAACATTGCTATACTTTTACATCCACTGGGACTTGAGCAATCATACAGTTATTCAGCATCATACTGAATTTTTAGTAGGATCTTATATGTATAGTAATTGAAAGACAGATACCTGATCCATTTGATTGATGGATGAACTCTTCGCATAAAGAAACCTTTAGCAATATAAATGTGCCCATTTTACAGTTCAGTATTAGGTTGATGTGTGATTTCGTGTTTAAATTTAACTTGGAGTGAGTGTCACTCTTAAATAATGATAAAAAAATTAAGTAAATGAAAATTGTATATGTAGGGTCTATGTATAATAATTGAAAGACAGATACCTGATCCATTTGATGAACTCTTTGCACAAAGAAACTTTCTGCAAGTATAAATGTGTTCATTTTACAGTCTAGTATTAGGTTGATGTGTGATTCCCTGCCTAAATTCAACCTGGAGTGATAAGTGTCCCTCTTAAATAATGATTAAAAATTAAAAAAAATAAAAATTATATATGTAGGGTCTAATCTTTTGCTCTAGAAAAAATCAAGGAGAAAGAGTTTGCATCTTTAAAGATTTGATTCTTCGGGACTCTTCCTAAAATATTAGATTAATGTGTGATTTGGTTCCTAAATTCAACTGGAGTGAGAGACGTCACTCTTAAATAATGATAAAAAAAATGAAGTAAATGAAAATAGTATATGTTGAATCTAATCTTTTACTCTAAAAAAAATTAAGGAGAAAAAATTTACACCTTTAGAGATTTAATTTCTCTGTATTCTTCCTAAATTTGTTCCTCTGGACTCTTGGTAGAACCTAAATTAAGAGGTTCTATAATAGTGGTAAGCCAGAGTTTTCACCTTTTTAGATCCATACAGGCAGCGCGAACGGCCAGTCCAAGACGCTGAGAAGCAACAATGCTGAGCAACGTCGTAAGTGTGGTATTTAGTGGCTTGATCCACCAACAGATTCGACATGGATCTTCCGATCGCAGTTATTTTGGCTGGAGTTAGGACTTCCTCTCAATGTTGTCGGTTTGGTACCAGTGCTCTTCCTCTCATGTCTGTTGGGTTATACCCGAGCTATTCCTCTCAATTGCTCTGGTTGAGTCGGAGCACTTCCACTCAACTGCTCCAGTTGAGTCGGAGAACATACGCGGATGTGAGGGCACAATTTTCCCATTTGCTTTCGTTTCGTTGAGAGAATCACTTGTGTAGCGCCCTGTTGAGGTTTTAGAGACTCTCGTTGTTGCAATGTCTCTATCAAAAGCAATGAGATAAGATAAGAGCCCTGGATGAGATCAAAATAGTTTAGTGCTTGTCGATTAGATGTTTTGTTGTTCCCTAAAATAATTTTGGAGTCGAAAAATCTGTCAACAATGCTTGCTGCCACCTTCAAGATCAATGGTGTGCCATTGACTATAGTGTAGGAACTAGGTGCGCCATTGACTATAGTGTTCGGTGTTGGAAACATGTTAACTAATTTTTTCATGGGGTAATGGGGTAATACGCACATGCATGCTATGTAAGGAATGTAATTTATTTATGAACTGTTTTTGTAATTATGTAATTTATTCATGATCAGTTTGTGTAACTGAGTGATAGATGTTAGATATAAGAGCATACTCAATACTGAGGTGTTGTGTGTATGAGAGGAGAGGATGGCTGTATGTCTGAGTTGGCTATTGTAATTCTCCCTTGAAAAGAATACCGATTATCATTGTCATGTTTTTTTTTCCTTATTAGATTTCTACATAAATCACTATGTCAAATTGTGAGATTACTGCTGTGTTGTGTTTGGTTTGATGTTCTCAATTTTATGCTCTATTTTGCTTCAGCTTCCCAACATTTTGCTTCCGCTGCCCAACACTAGGCTCATCATGACCAGTAGAGCAAAGAAACACAATATCATTTTGCACCGCATGAAATGTACCGATGGCTATTGGTATGATGGCTATTGGTATCAAGTATGGGGGAGCACTGAGCGAGAGAAATAATACATCGACGCCATTCTCAATGTCATCGTTATAGGCCGCAAGTGTATCAACATCCGGGCATCCAGCATCAGAGAAGACCTTATAGGCTACAATCCTCAAAAGAGGTGCTCCTTCCCTGGCTACTTCCTTTGCCAACCCATAAAATCTTGCGTTATTTATTAATCTTCCTCCTGCAGTTGGAGATGTTGGGCTACCATGTCCAAGGGATTCTCTCGCCACTTTACAAGGCTGGATACAAAGCAAATAAGGAACCCATGGAGGAGAAGGGAAGATTTGTCAGCTGTTTTCATTTTCTCATAGTTTAAGCTTAATCCAAGCATACCGGTGCTTCATTTTGTCCAATTTCGCTACCTTTGTGTCTTCAAATATCATTTGATGCACTGTAATCTCCTTATTGCACACATTTTTTATCCATTCTTCCTTCACAAAGCACTCAATAGCATTGACAACCAAGCAAGCATCTGCCATCTATTGTACCATTTTCCTTCAACGCTTCCGGTTGTAGTGTCGGCCTCTTTCCTCCCATTGCTGTCGGATGGATCGAATACAATATTCAGAACGCTACCGACTGTACCGAATCAGTTCCCCACAACTTCTCCGGGTGGTCGATGAAATTCCCAGCACCTCATCCGGTGAGTTCGAAGACGTTCCTAGCTTTTTTTCGGTGTATCGAAGACATTCCCAGCATCTTCTTCAGTCTATCAAAGCCCATGATTTATGAAGTGTCGGTGGTAATCTTCTTTTTGTCTATGGTTGAGTATTTTGCTCAAGGTAAAGATGTGTTTTCTTTGATACTTTAGCGTTACCTAAAAATCTCTCCTCCATGTGTTATGTGTGGTTAGGCATTATTTGAAACTCTTCTTTTATATTTTTATGTTTAACTGAAATTTAAATTTAAATTGAAATAATTTAAATTTAATCTAAATTATAATTATTTAAATTCCATTGATTTCAAAGTCTCCCACTTACTCATACGATCTTCGATTGGACTACTATTTTTTGCATTGCCAAGAGATGCTTATGGAGATGTAGTTTACCATGCCATTCGGGCATTCCATCGATGTAACACCCAATGAAGGAGAATTGGGGTAGAAATCTTTGGTAATCTTTTTGGCACTTCCAAGCCTTGAATTTATATTCCATGAGTTAAGTTGGAATCATAATTGACAAATCAAAACACTTGGCTTATTTTGGGGATGAAAAATACATTTTGAAGAACATTCAAAATTTTCAATCAAAGGTGTTTTTTTAATGAAAGTTTGAGTCTTGTTCTTATTACTTATTTTCCAGAGTTTATTTCCTTCAGTTCTTATGTCATCAATTTTGTATAGGCTCTTAGTTCAATCATTGGAGCTAAGGTAATGTGTCATTAGCACATAAATATAAATCCATGAAAAGCAGTCAACTGATGTTCGAAGTGCTTAACATTGTTTAGGAGCTGGGAGGACCAATTTTCCTCTAAGATGCAATTCAGAGCCAACGTAAGTCTTATAGATGCTACAGTTAACCCACCTAATGATATCTGGCACTTTCATGATCATGGTTAGCTATAAAATCAAGAAGCGCAAAGTAAACAAGTTGGTATGGTATGCGCAATAAAATATGTTGGCAACAGAAACAGATTTAATCACAAATGAAATATGAAGTAGATCAAGAGAGGTAGGAATTAGTCACCAATTATCTAGTTAGTCATGAAATGCTTAATCATTGGAAATGATAGGAGTCTGATTGACAGTGCGGCGAGGAGGATTTGAGATAGAGAAGAATTAAAGAGGCCTCAAGATGAAACTGTGTCGCTGACAAGGTCTATGTCATCGAGTAAAAGAAGATCATTGCTGATACACTTAGTGTTTATGAGAGGTCAAAATCTCTCTATCAGCACATTGGCGACATAAGAGGGAAACTTGTGGATAAACAGTGCATTGGAGGACATCGGAGGAATGAGTCCGGTGAAAGACTTTGCTCCATCAGAGGTGGTGTCTGGAACTCCTTTGATCACACTGGTAGATTTCATGGGAGATCCTCCATGGTACCGAAGAGGATAATGGGAAGTATGCCGATGTATCGATTAAGTTTGGCACAACTCCTCTAGTACACTCAAATCATGCTTGAAAATGTTAAGTATGTTGTCTTTACAGTGTATCGACGAGTTGGACACAAACTCATTGGTATTACTAGAAATTAGAGGAAAATTCAAGTAAAGAAACCTACCAAGTGAATAGTCATGAAGGCTTCGATGAAGATCAAGAAGGTGAGTTTATTTCTCAATAAGTTGAGAGAGTCTCAGAGGATTTCCAATAGAAAATTTTATTAGGGAGGCTCAATTTCTTCTCTTAGAGAAAAGATAAGAGAAGAATATAGAGAGGGTGTTATGTGGGCACAACACATGTATATACCAAATCATCCGATCATGGATTGAAACCAATGATAATTGAGCATCAAACCATGTTCCATCTCAACCTTGTAATAATGGATGTCATTCATTTTCACTTCATATAACTAATCAAGTGATTACCCACACGAAACACTAGGGTTTAATCATTTGCATTGTCAATCAAATGCCATGCACCTTGTATACAATATACCATAATCAATCCAAAAGTTTATACCACACAACCATATATATGCATCATAGACATCATACCTAACATCAAGTCTTTGCAACTTATAACTTATGACATCCCATAGTATGAGTCGTTTCCATTGAGAACCCAAATGATTTATATAATAAATTTCTTTGACATAATATACTATGACTTTGATAGCGAAGTCATTTCATATGCATGAGAAACTATATAATATAATAAAATTGTTCCTCCATCTAATATAATTTATTCCCTTTGTACATGTATAAGAATGATTTAACCTCTTTTGAATATACAACCAAGAATAGTGTAAACCCCATAGTTTTCATTTTTATAAGTGCTATGTCATCAAACCGAAAATAAGAAGCAACCATCACTGCATTAAATTGAATTGTATCACCCATGCGAATAATCATCAGAGCTTTAGAACCTTTATCATCACATCAATGAAGTTGATATTTATATATTCTAAGGGAAATGATTGAAAATAAACCTCCATGATTTTTTCTTATAGGGGACCCCACCTACTAATTATATATCATAGTATAAATAAATAGGCATTGCAATCCTTTGCAAGCTCTTATATCAAGTGACGAGATTTTGAGTGAACAAAGTGGTAAATAAATGCCTTGAGGGATACCTTGAGAATTTTGGGAATGATCAACAAGCTCAGTGGAACATATCTTGAAGAATGGTGGTATAACACCGCGTATTACACTTTAGCCAAAATGACTCCATTAGAATCCTTATATGGATACCCTCCATCATTAATAAAATATTATATTATCTCTAAATTCAAACTTCTTTCTATAAAAAATTACTTAGCGACTTCTAATGAAATCCTTCGTATCCTAAAAAAATCATCTCAAGAAATCCAAGAACTGAATTAAGCAACATTTTGTTTTGAAAAGAACTAACCGTAAATTTGAAGTAGTGGATTGGGTGTTTGTTAAACTACAACCATACAAGTAAAATTCACTCAAAAATTACAAAAAATAATAAACGTTTTCCCAAGTTGTATGGCCCTTACCAAGTCCAAAGGAGAATTGGACATGTATCATATGTGCTAGAAATATCAAACAAAGGAAAATTACATGATGTATTCCGTGTTTCATGTTTAAAGACAAATTTGGGTCCAACAACTCCTATATAAACACAACTACCCCTTTTGGATGAAGAAGGGAGACTAGTAATGAAGCCCAAAAGAATATTAGAAGTCAATATACCAAAGTCCTTCATTCAGTAAGTTTCAATGAGTACCTTATCAAGTGGAAGAATCTACCAAAAGACAAAGCCACTTGGCAAAATGAAGATTTTATATTCATTCATTCATCCTTTCCCATGCTTCAAGGTTGAATCATTTCAAGCGAGTATGACTTGTAACAAACCTAATATAGTTTGTTTAATTATTGTAATAATTCAATGGTCAACATAGCCATGGGAAATGTTACATCCTAATTGTTCACAAAGTATAAATTGGTGTCC
>SNQJ01S0034731.1:23930-58908 GCA_010110895.2 Picea sitchensis
ATCATATACAAAAATATATATTTATAATCAAATATATAGTCATCTCTTTATAAGAAATTGCTTAGTATTATTATCATATATTATTAATAAAAAAAATTCAATGTATGATTTTTTAATAAATATATAATAAATTATATGAATTTTGTTTGTATTATTAATTTATTATAATATCATGGTTAATTGGGTTTAGCTAAGGTGGTTGGGAGAGATTTGTTATCCTCATATGTTGAACTCTTAACAAGTATATTATTGTGATTGATTCGAGCCCTGTTGTTAATTGGCCTTGTGCCTTGAAGATTCTAAGGTTTATCCTAGGTATTATTCTCGATATGAGGGGAAGTACTTGAGGTTTCCCTGGGAGTATAACCTAGATTTTTTTATTATTATTATAACATAATTTAATCATATATAATAATCAATAAAAAATTAATCATCAATTGAAATATTTTTTATGAGGGTATATGATAATTAATATTAAAAATATGAAGTCATATACAATCATATATATAGTCAACTATATATATATATATATATTATTTAATTTCATTATCATATATTATTATTAAAAATATTTTAATCTGTAATTAATTTGTATAACATTACATAATAAATATATATTAAAAATCATTTACTGACACTACTAAAACTAGATCTAGATGCACTAGCACCAACATAACAAAGTAGCTTCAAGGTAGGACATTTTCCTTGGTGGTGGGTTTGCCTAGGGTACCTTAGAAACTAGGGTTAGTGATCATGGATGGAATCACTTCTTGTGAGCCAATTGGCATGGATATTGAGTCTACTTGTTAGGTAAAAACAAACAAGTGGAAGGTGGTCTCATTTCCTATCCGAGTGGATCAATATGCTAGGGATTTTACCCCCAATCACGCACAAAGTCTTACAAGGATGTGATGGCCCATTTGTATGGTTTGGATGGATTTGAGACGAAAAATCAGTTCAGTGGTTTAGGCCTTCATTTCCCCTTCAAATGAAGCTCTCCTTACTATAATGGAATGTTTGTGGGATGATGCTTCCTAGTTGTAAGATTTTTGTGCGTAGTTTGTTGCAATGTGTCTAACTAGATGTCGTCTTTCTTCAAGAAGTTAAGTCTGCTAGTTTTGAGCTTCGTAACACAATGAATTTTTGTTGGAATGGTCCTTTTTAGACATTAGATCAGTGTCAAGGGAGTGGAGGTGTGGTGATAACTATCTCTTCCTGTTTGCAAAGTTTTGTAGTTATGTCTAGTTCAGACCTAGATATTCAAGATCAGGTGGTTGGTTTTTGTGCAATTTATGCTCCTAATATTAGCTCATAGTGATGAAGAATTTGGGATTGGATGACTTCCTCTCTTTTAATTGTGGAGTGGATTTCCTAAGGGTATTTCAATATGGTCCAGTGGGAAGGGGATAGACATGGGAGTGTAGGGTTGATACTCAGTGGTTAGTGGTTCAGAGAAGTGTGCTTAGTGTTGTTGTAAATATACTCTTTAGATTTTTTACCCTAATATGAAGCAAAAGGGGATAGAATATGGTGGTTGGCATACTTGGTCCAACTATTGATGGGGAAAGGAAAGGATGTAGGAATGACTAGATAGATTCTATATGGGCCTCAGAAGGATTTGAATTTCTTTGGAAGGATTCATCCTATTGAAATGCTTTTATATGTGACTGGTTTAGATAATTTATCAATCCAAGATATAATTTTCTTGGTACAATATATTAATTAACTCCCATTTTATTTGAACAAGGGCCTAAAAGTCCTTCGAGTCTAAGTGAGAGACAATCTATTAATTCACTCTAAGTCGAAGGACTTTCAAGCCCTTGTTCAAAGAGTATGGAACCTTTCCCTTCATTTGATTGGGGGATGAGTGTTACGAGGAAAATCTCTTTATGGCTAGGGATAAACCACAACAGGCGAAATGACACCTAGAAATCAACTCTAATCCCAAGTATGCTATATAAATGAAATGATAACAAGATAAGGCTAAGAGCCTACCTCTTCCAGAAGTTTGAAGAAGATCATCGTTGAGCACGCAACCCAAAGCTTTATACCTGCAACTTGTCATCAACAACCAAGATACAGAAGCATATGGTGATAATATATAATGCCAACATATAAATTAGCATAATCCATTAACATACATGACAAATATGCCCATGGAATAGTAATTCAAATATTTGCAAGATATCAAATGGACGAGAAAAGAGCATTTCTATTAAAACAATCAATAGAAGCACATAGGTGACAAACTTCTGTAACAACACATATCGGAACTGAGAATCTAAGACCCTCCACCACTTCAATCCTCCACAAAGTCAAGTTCATATATAGGAGTCAATGAGGTTAGCCATCACAAAGAAGGAAGATCTTGGGGGATGAACATAAGAAGTTCAAACTTTCAAGGACAAAGGGATGCAGACTCAATATGAAGTGAAATTTATCTGAAGTGTCTTTGCTCTCGAAGTTGAATTGTCAAATTGTCTTCAAGGATTGGATATGGCTCAATTTATAGCCTCCAAATGGAACTAAAGGGCTAATTCAGAGCATTTCCAGTATATGGAAGGTCAAGGATCATCGATCTCGTGACATGGCATGGAAACTCGACATAATTTTTAATTTTTGAGCACCAAACCTGATGTACATGGGATGTATTGGAGCAACTTGCGTATACACTTGTTGTATAACTGATACAATGCGTATATGTGTAAAAATGTGCATTTTTGGCTCATGCATGAACAAAAAGGGGACTTCAAGTCTACATAGGGTAATGGAAGGCTATCCAAGCAAGTTGCATGGAGTGAGGAAAAATTTGTTGTAACAATGAGGGTGAATTATTTGGTGGGATACTGCAGTGTTGTAGTGTTAATTTCATCCAAGGTTGGGGTAGTATGCTAGCTAGGAAGCGGAACAAGGATTTGTGGATGGCTCATTAGAATCTTAAGGAGGTTCACACCTTCCTTGAAGAGGATCTCCACAATGTGAATATTCAAGAGGACGCTATAAAATTGTAGATGGGAGTTTGATGAGCCGAGGACTATTTAGATAGGGGTTCTTGGGTCCACTCTCATCTTCAATGGATTCAAGAAGGGGATGAGGGTTCCAAGTTTTATTTTGACTTTCTCAAGTGGAAGGTTGCAGTAGAAAGGGTGCTTGGGTTGCACCACACTGATGGTTCTCTTGTTGAGGATCCTATTGAGGTTATAGGCATGTTTAGCTCCCATTTTCAAAACATTTCCTCTTATCATCCTTTGAGGGATGGGTTGGTGGCTACTAGATATGCATGTTGTCCCCATCAACTTTGTTATAGTGATAGCAATATGTTAGACATATAATTTCCAAGGAAGTGTTTTTTGTTGCATTGTCTTCTATGTAGAATGGAAAAAATCCAAGTATGGATGGGTTTCCTTGTGATTTATACAAGGATTTATGAGATTCTATTGGGGATGGATTTTGTTCGTTGGACTTTGAATTTTTTTCCATTGGTTAGTTGTCTAAGTTTCTCAACCAATAGATGATTAATATTATTCCAAAGAATGCAACTAGAGATTCTATCAGTGGCTGGCAGCCTATTACTTTGCTCATAGTTGCTTATAAAATTATATCCAAGGCTCTAGCATTGTTAATCCACTTAGTGGAAAAATATGTCGTTCGATAAGAGAATTCAAGATTTGTTCAAGGGAGATTCATTCTTGATATTGTGGTTTCTACATGAGAGGCTATAAAATGGGCAAGGGAGATAGGGAAACAATCTATGATGTTGAAAATTGATTTGGACAAAGTTTATGATTGAGTTGATTGGTATTTTATCTCTGAGATGTTAATTTGTTTGGGGTTTGGTCCTCGGTGTGTTTCCATGGTGAATACTATATTCACCAATGCTTCATATTTTGTTTTGGTCAACAATGTCTTATCTCCTCGGATTAATTTTCATCATTCTATTTGCCAGGGATGTCCTTTGGCCTCTTATTTATATCTCTTAACTCCATATGCTCTATGTTATTTGCTAGAGCCTACTCGTATTTCTAATAATATTCATGGCATTTTTCTCCTAGATGGTTCCAATATGGTTAAAAAACACTTTCCAAATGACCCTCTTCTCTCACTGAGAGCATATAAGACATCTGTTGATGGGGCCCTTGCTTGTCCATACACTTTTTTCTCTACCTCAAGTGCCATAGTTAGTGCTCATAAAGCTAACTTTTGGTTAGTAGGTTTGGATAACCCCCCATATTAGATCCCTTTTGCTTGGTATTATATTTGTCTTGGGGTTATTGAATGATATTTGGGGATTCCCTTTGGATTTGGGTTATCACTAGTTTCCATGTGGAATTGGCATTTGCAAAAGTTTCAAAGTAAGCTTCACATATGGAATCATAAGAACCTTCTATTTGTAGGCAATTTGATTGTTATTGGTCGTATTATTCATACATCTCATATTTATTATATGTCATATTAGTTTCATAGTCGGGCTCAATTTTGACATCTAAGCAAATTTTAAGATCTTATATGTGGTCCAAGTATGGTGGAGGTTGTCCTTGGTGCCATGGGATGTTTACACCATGCCCAAGGATGAGGGGGGTCTTGTGTTGATTTATGTTTCCACCCAGGGGAGTATCCTGGTAGCCAAGTGAGTGGTTTGGTGTCTTAAGGGTTAAACTCCTTGGTAGATATTATTTTGGCATTGTATGCTTTCAACAAAACATTTAGGTAGAGTTCAAGGGACTTTTGGACTATGCAATATCATCTCATCGCCTCATCTCTTTCAAGTGTCTAACTCCCTTATATTTTGAAGCATTTGGGCCATCTGGAAGGAAGTTTCTAGTTTGGTTCATTGGAAGTGAGAGGGCAACATGGCTAGTTGGAATTTATCTTTCCGTCACATCTAGAGTTGGATATTTCAGGATTCATGTGTGGTAGCGTTGCCTTAGATTTCATCTTGTAGATTGAGTAGGAAGGCCATATTTCTTTGAGGTGATATGTAGGATTCAATCTCTTGTTCTTGGAAGGAGTGGTGTGCTCTTTCTCAAGAGTATGGTATCATTTCTTCTAATTATCCTTCAATTATGGAGCTATGAGGGATCATTGTGGAGGCCGAGTTGTATAAATTGAACATTGGAATTCCTATGCCCTTTTGGAGAGATTGGAGTTGGTGTTTTGGCTATCCCCTTAAGAAATATGACTCTCATTGCATATATTCCATACTTCATCAAAGGATTACACTATCCCCATTTCTAAATGCTCATTAGATATCCAAAGATTTTAAGGACAAATGGATTCATCAGTTACATAATGTTTTTCCGTATTGGCTTTCTTATAGGTTGAGAGTTTTTTAATGGATGGTGATTTATCAAGGGGTTTCGTCTAAGGCCAAGTTGGCCATGAGCGATATTTTTTATCGACTCTACCACTTTTGTAAATGTTCTGACATGATGAAGCACATCTTTTGAGTGTCGATATGCCAAGAGTGTTGGAGGATTCTTCAAGATCAATGTTGAAGGGTGCTTTAGTGCAGTGTTTGCTAACAATCTATGCTATTTGGTGATTGGTGCACTCAATTTCACCTTGCACTTGTAGCAATTTGGAATTATTTGAGGATTGCAACTTTATTTGGCATTGTTTGAGGATAATAACATTGTTTGACATCGTCTTGATTGAAGATGCTCTAGGTTATTTGTAGGTGTAAAGTGAATACAACTTCATATTTGTGAAATCAAACTATTAGAATGCACATTGTGAAAACTAAAACCAACATAAATTCAGATTACCAAATATCACCAAACAAATAAAAGGGTCATAAAGAAAAATTTACTTCTAAAACTCCCCTATTATTACACTATTTATCATAAATAAATAAAAACAATAAAACCCTCATTTGAGATTCTAAACAAAGATACGAAACCACAAAATAAGATATTGAAATTAATAATAGAGAGACTCTACAACATAGATGAATACCCACCTAAAATCATTGGACATAGGCCATGTCTATGTTAGTGCATAGCCTCTTTGCTCATAGATCACATACAAGAAATATGGAGAGAATTTGCAATCACAATGGAAGGTGACAAAGGGGTAAAAGGTATATTTAATGATGTTGTTAGTTGATGTCCCATGCAAATATCTCTACATAGATGTAAGACACGACACCAAGAAACATGACACATATGATGATGAGTTATCACACCTTAATATGACTATGACCAATTAAAACCTAAAATATTTTGCACATTTAATGTATAGTTACTGAGATGGGCACCTTCTAAATCATGTATCATAATATTTTAATTTAAAATATTTCAACTTTCATGAATTTAATTCTTTGCTTGATTTCAAGTAACTTAGAGCAAAACTATTGGAAGATTGTTTCGGCCTGAAGGTAATCTATCGAGTCATAGGTAGATCCTTGCCCCAAGTAAATTACATTATTTATTAGAAATCCAAATAAACAAAATCTTGATTTGAGATTCCCAAAAAAGGTTAGAGAACCACATAATAAGACACTGAAATTAATAATAGAGAGACTTTGCAACAATGATACAAGAGGGAATTTATAGTGAATTAATCAAATGAATATTCACCTAAAATCAATGGACATAGGCCACATCTATACCGGTCTTTTTTTAGAAATAATGATTAATTAGGAGTTTGTTTTGGGTTTGTTGGAGATTGTTGAGAGATTCTCTCAACCTCTCTCTCCAAATTTAGAATTAGTTGGATCTCATATCTCACTATATAATTGTACCAAGTTTGAAGATAAAAAAAATATAGTGTGTGAAGTTTTTGTGTGTGCAATCATGTGTGCAATTTCATTTTTTGACTTGGTATCAGAGCTTGGGTAGGATAATTTCCCTCATGGGAGTGCCCAAGAATATGTGAGATATTGTGAGCTAATCATATGTACATATGTAGTGTAGGTGAATTTCTGAATTTTCTTTGTGTTTTGTGAGTGGTTTCTAAGAGTGTGTTTGATGTAAAGTTTTTTACATGCCTTTGAGGATTTATTTCTGATGCAGCTTGGTCAGAATCTATAAAACAACATTCTGAAACTTGTTCTCGTCAATGTTCTCCATTGCATGGGGTTTCATTTACTTGTTCTTCATATTTTCCTTTTCTTCCTGGATATTCAGGGGTCCATGATTTCAAATTTGATCTGAGACACTCTTAAGATCTTCTAGTCATATCTATGATGTATTTTGAATAAACATAAATGAACTGTTGTTAGTCTTGAAGTATTTAGTAAAATCAGGGTGGTTGCATCCCCTTTTATTTTTTGAAACAAATTTGATCTCAGGAACAGAAACAATTATCTTTCCTGAGGCCTTTATAAACCTATCATTTTGTAAACAGTAGATCATTTTGGCCTGGGGCTAGAGTATGGATATTTGCACATAGATTTGAATGGGACAGGATACATATTACAGCTTTAGTTTTTGTGTATGATGTTTTAGTTTAAGTTATGTTTATCTCAATGTGATAATAGATGGTGATAGCTTTTTGTCTTCATGATTTATTGTGAGTTGAGATAATTCATTTTCATATGATGTCCGTATCTCATGTTTAAGATATAATATAGGGTGATCATTAATTCAATACAAATTTTGAGATTTATCTCTAATTTCCTGTTGAATGTTTAAATACAAGTTCTTACAAGGAGACTTACCTCATTGTAGTTACTTGTAAATCATAAGATCACCGTGACTGTGTCTGTTATATGTTATGTTATCAAAACTCAATCTCCAGCATATTGTTTCACATTTATTAGGAGCAATCTCAAGATTCGTTACAGGTTTACTTCTCGGATAAAAGTGGCTGGATATTTTCTATTGTACAGACATTGGATGCACCAATAGGTTAGTCTGTTATTTTATTTCATTTGCTTGCTCATTACAAAAGTTTTTTATATATAGAATGATTTCCACTGTCTATAATTTTCTGTTTAATTAAGTAGTTTAATATTTGATTTTATGAATACAAGAAAACAAATCAAAAAATAAATAGTGTTTTCGCTTTCTTTATTACTGTATTTAAAATAATCTATTTACATTCTATTTTTATGAGTTTAGATTAAAAATCGTGATTTGTATATGTTGTATATATGATGAATAGAACTATTATATAAATATTAATTAGATAAACTATATATATATATAGAGAGAGAGAGAGAGGTACATATATATTCCAGCGATTATTATTTAGTAATTTATTGCATTTTTTCTAGTTATTTTTCGCTTCTCTTAGGACTTTAGATTGACCAACGGAGCCAATAAACCCGTCAGAGTGAATTAATCCAAACGGTTTGGATTAATTAGACAACCCCAGACCAAATTCACTCTTCCAGTGGACGAGCGGTCAATTTAGCCCGTCAACACGCCCTTATCTTTTAATCCATCTCATCTGTTCATCTGTGATAATAGCCTAATTTTTTTTGTCTATTGGAAGCAAAGATGCCTCATCCCAAATCGCCAAGAGACACCCCGTTGCAAATTAGCTGACCGTTTTTTTGTCCATCCGAGATCCAAGAGTCATGTCCCACGCAGGCACACAATCTTATTACATCGAGTCACTCCCACAATTTCTGATCGCCTTGCTTCATTGGACGACAACATATCGAACACATCGCCCAATGGATTACGAGTGAAACGATCTATCCCCCTTCTCTCACAGTCAACTGCATGTATGCAAGGAAAACGACAGAATTGAGGTTGCAAAAGCCCTCAAGTGGATCCATTGAGAGGAAAGGAGTGATAAGTGTTTCTTTAACCCAGATCGGGCGCAACACAAATGCACAGCTCTACCAACAACTCTCCCAGCCAGTCCAACAACACTCCCAACTCGCCTAGCCAGTCCAACAACACTCCCAACTCGAATAACAAATCGCCCAGCCAGTCCAACAACTCGCCCAACTCATCCAAAAAATGCCCAACACGTCCAGTTCGTCTGGCAAAGCGCCTAGCTCGTCCGGCATGCCTCTATTCTCAGCGACCTCACGAATTGTGAGGAAACAACGGACGAAGGGTTTATTCTTTCGATGACCAATGATGCATTTCTTGACCAAGAATGCTACGAGATCCATCAACACTTTGTATTACGGGCTTGAGAAGGTGTTTGATCTTCAAATCTATGCCACACACACTTACAACCAAGCCATTGCCTGATCTCTGAGCACATCAAGAGGAGGCAGAGTTGTCTTGGCCAAAGTCGAGGTTTCGAAACCAATGGACGACATAGGTGTTGAGTATATTCATCTTTCAAGATATTCGTATGCTATCTCCTTTTCACGGAGCAAATTTCTAAGTAATTTTGGGCAAGTTTTATTTGTCCTAGTTATAAGGACAAAAGTGAAAAGCTCATCTCCCTTTTTATTTGTAACCAAGCCACATCCTGTGTTATGTGTGAGCTATTAAAAATCTCTTGAGCTCTATTTTTAGAGTTTGGGATTCCAATTTTCTTTTGGATTATATAATAAATGGCAGAGTTAAGGAATATTGAGCTCCTAACTCTCCATAACTATCATACATGGAAACTTAATATGCAATGATTGTTACAATCAAAATGGATCTGACAAATGTTAGTCGAGGTTCAACCTTTGTTCACCAAGGAAATCGAGAGATTCGCCTATCAAAATAAACTTGATGAAGCCATGGGCCTCATTGGTTTGCATGTGTCAGATAACTTGTTGTTCCACATAGTTGATTGGAAAACTACGAAATCAAGTTGGGACAAGTTGGCTTCCTTATTTGGAAAAGTCAATGAATTTCGAGCCCTACAATTAGAAGCGGAATTGTCATCACTGGTACCGGATGAGCATGTATCCGTTGAAGACTATCTTACCAAATTAAGGTTACTGGTGGCGCAACTAAAAGGGTGTGGAAAAACAAAATTAGATGAAGAGTGCATGTTCTTGATTTTATCCATCCAAGCTAAAAGGTCCTTATCACGTATTTTCTTCTGCATTTTATTCTACTATGGATGCACTGGGAAGTGAGTTTAAAATGCCTTTGTTTGATCTTTTCTGTGAGCATCTTACTAGAGAACAATCTAAGCTTACTCAATTAGATTCTCTTTCTGGCTCTAACAATAAGGCTCTTGTGGCTCATGCCTCCAAAACTAAGCACAAGACTTAGTATAAACAAAAGAAAGATTATGCTCAAGCTTGTGAGTCTACCTCCAAGCCTCAGCAGAAAACAAAGCCTTTTCTTCCATCTTCCAAGATTGGTGAGTCTTCCTCCAAGACAAGGAAGAAGAAGTCAAATGGCACTTGTAGTTTTTGTGGTGGACTTGGGCATGTAGAATCTACATGTTAGTTGAAACTTGAAGCTTTGAATGAAACCATGAGGAAACATAAGATTTCAGTGCCAAAACCTTCTTCTACTAGTAAAGGACATGCTTTATCATCTCAAGCCTTGTATGCATCTTTAGATAGCTGAATACTTGATTCTGGTGCTTCACTGATCCAGATTTATGTAGGAACACAATGAAATACAAAAATACACATAAACGCAGAGATGCAGCGGAAATAAGACTTCATTTCATTAATAACAAATGACTGAATTCATTAATAACAACAAATGACCGAAAAATGCTTACGTATCGTATCAATGTAAATAACCAGTTAGGCCGTAGCTTATCTCACAGAAGAGATGTGACGGCTACCGCATCCATGAGAAGTATTATTGCTAATGAGGCTCTAGAGGCCTTTTGGCCAATAGACGAGAATGCCAAAAGTCATAGATATCCAAAACCCTAACACTAGTAGATGAAGCGCCAAAGTCAGCGTAATCTCCGCTTGGGTAAGTTAGTACATCAACTCTCAAGGTCGTAACTTTTGCATACTCTTATCTCCGCTTTAGGCGCGGTGATAGCTCGCTGGAGTCGGCCGAGGAGATTCGATTTTGGGGCTCCGTAATCATGCCTCGTCATCATTGAGCACCTCGACCAAAACCTTCATTTAGGCCCCAAACTGGCCTCGAAGTTAAAAACTGCTAAACAAAGTAAATTGCCAAAATTGCCGGAAACGGCTTTGAGCCGCCGAAAAAGGTGGAAAAGCCACCGAGCATCCAACCGACCGCAACTCCTCCTTAGGAAGCAATGGTCCCTGTTATGCTGAGTTCTCCATGAGATGAGGAAACTTCACGAACTTGGTCCTGCAGCCATTACTTGCCTTTGGTGAAGGAGTTGGCCCCGCCGGACAACTCGAGCATAGTGGAACCTTTGTTTTCGAAAGCGCCATCCGTGGTATCTGCTGATCTGATCGGGCCTGTTCCATGCAAATTTAGATTTAACTCAGTTGGTGGAGTTGTTCGCCATGTCTGGCGGCTCCAGTAGAGGTGGAAAGGAAATGGGCTAAGCGTCCTTGCCATTGGAATTGGTGCAAAATTAAGAATGGTGAATGATGAGCTCAGCGGAATTTTCCCCTACCTTGGTGGAGGTGTGCGGGCCCATATCGGCGCAGACGTAAGCTTGGCGGTGGGTCCAAATGAGGCTGCTCCTTTGCAAATGCAAGCAACACTTTGTCACCCACTTCTGGAAGCTCCGCGTGGCACCCGATGTTGATCAAGTGTCGTTGTTGGAAATTTTAGCATTGGTTCGCCAAGCATGCCGCAACCTGGCGGATGCTGATTGTGCTCAATGAATTTGTTTGCCTTCTCAGCCTCAGACTGGACATGAGACGAATCTTCCCCGAGCCGTTAAATACGCCATGTCAATGGGACATAGCGGCCGGAATCCCAAGCCCACTTCAAAGGGGATGTGGCCAGTTGATATATATGCAGAGATCAGTAGTAGCTATGCTAGAAATAGGGAATACTCTCATCCAATGTGCATGGATGCTTTGAATTATACATGCACAGAATGTGTACCATCATCCCGCTGATCTAATTTCCTCGTCTCAAAGTCACCGAAGCATACATGCGTGACTCTGGTGAGCTTGGTGTCCGCAAACATCAATTTATATCGACCAAATGTAACGAGGAACCCACCGTCCCATCCTCCGAAGATGATAGACCGCGGGATCCCAAAGTGTACCCAACACTCGCTCAAAGAAGAGTTTAGCAATGGCTTCTCCTGTGATATTCTTCGGCGAAATACCTGGTACGGCCATCTTGAGAATCTACTGACCACCACGGCAACACAGCCATTGCTATGCTTAGTAGAAGGAAGGTCCATTACGTAATCTATAGAGATGGATTCCCATGGTCGAATGGGGGTAGGAAGCGAAGTATAGATGCCTTGCTTTTTGATGGTCGGTTTGCAATGGCGCCGGCGCGTAAGATCTATTTACCGCACATCTTGGTCGGTTCGCCAATAGAAATACCTTTTGGTAAAGACTGCCACAGCTTTTCCTAATTCCAAATGCCCAAATGACCGACCGAAAAGGCCTCCCAAATCATCTTGGTTGCACGCTCGCTTGAACACAAAGGTGTCCCAAGTGACAAAGCATGGCATCCCCGAGGTGAAAATTGGGAACTTGTTTGCCCTCCAAGAGTGTAATACTAGCAAAGTGTGGCCGAATTTTCGATCACTTGTGTAGAGAAGCTGCCAATCAAGTCTCATGCCCACAAGAGTTGAGCACAAAGGTTAGCACCACGATGGGTGGTAAAATAAGGCAGTTTGCAAAATTATTGGTGCTGCCTTTTTTGTACTTAATGTTCAAATGAAATCGTTGCAGGTACGTGGACCACTTCCGATGACAATCGTTCTACAACTTCCTCAGGTCCGTGATGAACCGCAGGGCTTCCGGCGGGTCCGTGGATGACCGCTTCCTTCCTGTCGTAATGCTTCCATTGCCGACAAGCCCACACAATGGAATACATTTATTTATCACAAGTGGATACTTCCAATCGCGGTCGTAAAGTGTCTCATCGCGGATAGCGCCACCGGGATGCCCATGTTGGAGTAAGTGACTGCCCCAATAGCATACGGAAGCCTCCGCTCCTCGATCTCAAATGGTTGTTGCAAGTCCGGTAGTGGAGAACCGTGCAGAGCAGGCTGGCTGTTTCAACTCCCCTAATGCCTTCTCGCTGAGATTCGCACCAAAAGAATTTTGCTTTAGCCCTCCCTTGGTGACTTGACTCAAGGGCCAAGGATATGAGAGAATCCCAACACAACCCCAAGGTAGAAATTGGCAAGACTCCAAAAAGCGCGGAGCTCATAGTGGTTAATGGCCAATATCGAATGACTTAGATCTTTGCTGCTTTCACATGCACCCCCCGCTCATAATTAATGTATCCTAGATACTGAACTCGGGTTATGCCAAAAGTGCATTTTCTCCACTGGCACACACAACTTGTGTTGTCGCAATGTTTGGAGGACCTCGGGTTTGGATATTATGGTGAGGTGCTCTTCCCAAGTCCGTCAAGATCAATGTCATCCAAGTACACCACTACAAATGAGTTGGTGAATGGCCGCAGGATGTCTTCCATTAGCCTCATGAAGGATGAAGGGGCATTCGTCAACCCGAAAAGGCATGACCAACCATTCAAAAGGCCCTCTTTGGATTTGAATGCAGTCTTCCACACATCGAAGGTTCGATTGGTACCGGTGATACCCAGACTTCAAGCTCTATCTTGCTAAAATATTGCCCCTTGAGTTGGTCCGTAAGGTCATCAATCTGCGGACGGCACCTATTCAACCGCGGATCTTGTTTAGCGCCCGAGCACACGCAAGTCTCCTTAAGTCCCATCCTTCCTTCCGCACTAAGACAACGCGTTCTACTGTATGGCTGAAATCAGCCGGATGTGACCTTTCTATAATGTAGCCTTTTGACCGCTTCTTTGATTTCGCTATCTCCGTGATAGAGTCGATAGATGGGTCCATTGGGTAGCGACAAACCTGGGTTCAGATCGATGGGGCGCTTGACCGGCAAGGTAATTCCTGCGGGAGAGGTGAAGATGTCCTCATACCTCCATGACCTTATCCATCTCGCGAGCTTCGCGTAACAACCTTGTCCGAGGTCATGGGCTACCAGCCTTCCTCATTTCCTCGAGATGATTATCACGAAAACAAATTTCTTGGTTTTGGAAATTATCTTACTGCATTGTTTTGCAGCAACTAAAGAGATGGTGGTAGGCAATGATATCTCCCGTATCCTGTACATTTTATTGCCCAAAGTGATAATACCGATAGACGCAGGGTCCAGACTCATACATAGCATGTCGCCCACAAGTACGGCTGGCCTAATACATCGTAAACATCACAGGAGCAACGCCACATAATACCTCATCCGTAGCTTGATGATGTAGGGAAGGCGACATTGTCGCATCGACGCGAGGTCCCGCCCTTGGTGCAGCCACCGATGGTGTATGGTTGTGGTGTGTCGGTCGGCAAGCCCAACCGCCTAATGACTTCTTACCGGAGCGTGAGGTTCTTTTCCGCCCCATCGTCGGCTAATGAATCGCAACGGGAACCCTTTACAATATCTTGAATGAAGAGACGCCATTTCCCTCGATCTCTGGTTCCTCCCTTCCTCGATCTTCGCGGGTGGGAAACAATGGCGCTATTCCCGTGACGATAATCATTTCCGCTATTCCCCTTGTCGTTCTCTGATTCGAAGTCGGAGCATGCATCCCATTCAAAAGCCTTCAACTCGGCACCAAGTGACTGCTTGGCCCGACACAACACAAGTGAGTGTCGAGAGGGTGGAGTTTTATGGAACCTTCGCCACCACTTCCTCGTTTCCTTTTTGGCTTCGTGGTGTTGTTCTTGTTTGTGGCTCTTTGCGTGTTGTCCTGGGCTACCCCGCCTGGCTTGGTCCTTTTGTTTTGCGGCTTGGGAGTACCTTTCACGTGCTTCCGATTTGCGTAATCCAAAAGTCTCGCCTTGCTTGAACTTATGCTCAATCTTGGCAGCATATCTGGTGATGCTACCAATTGCGAGGAGATGTCGAGGGAACTCCATTTCCTCCTGATTGTATCTGTGCAGACAACTGCGTACTTTAACACCAAATGTTTCTCTCAATCTTTGATACCCAACTTTGTGCGTAGGGTATGAAACACATTCGTAATCTCATGCACATCTTGGTCCCTTTGTTGTCGCGAAAGTAGTCCATCATGTATTTGTCCTCATAGCTCCCACTGATATTTTCCTGATGGCGCCTCAAAAGAATCATGGGTGTGGCCGAAAATTCAAAGACGGTTCTCCCTCTTCCTCTTGCTCCGAGTAGGTTTATCACCAGTCCTTGACATTGGGGGGCGGCTTTGAGGAGTGTTAAAATAATCTTTTCTCGATCGAAACTCATGAACCGAAATATCCTTCTAACAGATTCAACCATCTATCTACTACATCCGTGATCTATTTGGCCATCAAATATGGAATGTTTTACTTGTACCTGGGTGCTGAGTGGCACCTCCAGAGTGGCTTCGAGATGTCGATGCAATCACAAATAACTGGTTGAAGAATTCCTGGGCAAAGTTGTCCATCATCACAAGGTTCTTTTGTTTCTCGAGTATTCTTTGAGCAACATTTTGATAGGATCTCCTACTCCCTCATCTTTCTTTTCTTCCCCCATGGAAATTTTTTGGCTTCGGTGAGGCTGATCTTGCAAAGGTTCAACCAGATCGTGTCCCAACTCCTTATACCCCTCGATCTCGGGGACATGCAAAGAAGGATCGGTGAATGAGCGTATCATCGATACCACTGATCCGGATTTATGTAGGAAACACAATGAAATACAGAAATACACATAAACGCAGATGCAAATGAAATAAGACTTCATTTCATTAATAACAAATGACCTAAATATGCTTTCATGAGTTGCAATGTAAATAAACTAGCTAGGGCGCCGGTAGCTTACCTCTGAGAAGAGATGTGGCTGCTACTGCGATCCATGAGAAGATGATTACAATGGAGTTTAGAGTCCTTACAATAGATGAGAATGCCAAAAAGTCATAGACATCCAAAACCCAACCCTAGGAGAGATGAAGCGCTCAAAAGTCATGTGGGCCCTGTTTGGGTAAGTTAGTACATCAACTTCTGGGTCGTAACTTTTGCATAATGATCTCCGCTTTAGGCGCAGGATAGCAAGTTGGAAAGGTATCGCCGAGGGAGATTCATCTTTGGGGGCTCAATTCTCAGCGCTATCATTGAGAACTCTATCCTCAAAAAACCTTCATTTAGGCCCTCAAAATGGCCCCGGAAGTTAAACCTGCTAAAAATAGTAAATTGCCAAAATTGTCAGAAAACTATTTTGAGCCAGTCGGAAAAGGTGGGTGGCCACCGATATCCACCTGGATCATTCACACCACATGACTCATTCTCATGAGTTGTTGGCTTCTACATCTAAATTTAACATTTCACAGATTGTAGTTGGAGACTCTACACAACTGTATGTTTTTGGATCTGGCACATTGCAGTTAGATAAAGGGTGTATTAATGATGTTCTTCTTGTTCCTGACATCTCTGCAAATCTTCTCTCTATCTATCAGATTTGTCATTATGGTAATGGGAAAACAATAGAGTTTTCTCCTAATGATGTAATCATTCGAGAACTACAAAATCCAGACATTGTTGGTGCATCTAGAAAATTAGATCATAGTACTTGACTGTATAAGTTTTCTTCTTTTGAGTCTTCCTTCGATTCCTCTTTCATTGCACATACCGATGCTTTGAGTAGGATTTGGAATGGAATATTTGGACATCTCAACTACAAATATTTGTAGCAGTTGAGCACAAAAAAATTGGTGCTTGGTCTTCCTAAAGTTTCTTGTATTGATGGAGTTTTTCCAATTTGTGTCCTTGGAAAACAACATCAAGATCCTTTTCCTCAAGGAAAAGCATGGCGTGCTACAACATCTCTTGAGTTGGTACATAATGATCTCATGTCCTTTCCAACTTGCTCATTTTCAGGAACTAAGTATGCACTCACCTTCATTGATGACTTTTCACGCCGCTCTTGGGTGTACTTTATTAAGTACAAGAGTGAGGTATTTGCTACTTTTAAGAACTTCAAGGCTTTTGTTGAGAAACAATCATCTCTTTCTATCAATAAACTATGCATAGATAATGGGGGGGAGTATGCCAATCATGAATTCACATATTTTTGTAGAGAACATGGCATTCAACATCAACTCACTGTTCCCTACAATCCTCAGCAAAATGGTGTTGCCAAAAGAAAGAACCGAACACTGAAAGAAATGGAAAACTGTATGATTCAGTCCAAGAACATGGCACCTTCTTTCTGGGCTGAAGCAGTAAACTGTGCAAATTACATTTAGAATAGGATTCCTCATTGGGCAGTACTGCATAAGACTCCAGAGGAAGCTTGGAGCCATGTTAAGCTTGATATCTCTACTTTTAAAGTATTTGGCAGTCCAACATGGGCCTTTATTCCAATTGAAAAACACAAAGCTATGGAGAAGAAAAGCCAATCACTGATATTCGTTGGTTATTGTGAGGACATGAAAGCATATAGGTTATTTGAACATATTACTAAAGAAGTCTTCTTTCGATGAGTTGTCTGTTTTGATGAAGGCTTCAACCCCACATCAAATACTTCTCCATCTTCAGATTGTCATGCAAACAATGGTTTTGAACATGTTGACAATTTTACTTTAGAAGATGATGATGACCCTTTTTGAAGTTCAACATCAACATCAACTAGAAGAAAATGTGCCACCTACACCAACAAAGCATGAACATCCTGATTCCTGAACAAGAACACCTTTATCAAGAACATGAAAAACTTAATCAAGAATTGCATCTCAGGAGGATCTTTCATGAGAGAAAGAGGCCTGAAAGGTATGGATATGAGCCAACTGATTTCAATTGTTCTTCCTTAGCCTCTTCCCCTATCCAGTCACAAACAATAGGTGTCTCTTTTTTGAGTCACACTATCTTAAATGATCCACAACAATTTTCCGACGCTATTGGCATACCTGAATGAGATGTTGCCATGACAGAGGAGTATTCCTAATTAATTAAGAATCACACATGGGATGTCCTCTCTCTTCCAAAGGGACGAAAGCTAGTTCGTTGTAAATAGGTCTATAGGACCAAATATGTAGCATTCTACATGGTGATTTTGATGAGGATATCTACTTGGAGCATCCTTCTGGGTTTGTATAAAATTATTCTCTTGTTTGTAGGCTCCAACGTTCTCTGTATGGTCTCTAACAAGCTCCTCGAGCTTGATATGAGAAGATGGATAGTTTTCTGATTTCTTCCAGGTTTGATCGTTGTCATTATGATCCTACAGTTTACACTCAAAAGTAGGGTACCGATCTCTTGATTTTAGTTCTGTATGTGGATGATTTAATTATCACAAGGAGTTTTTCATCTATGATTCAGAGTATTCAACAAGCATTGATGGGACAGTTTGATATGACAAATATGAGACTTTTGCATTATTTTCTTGGTCTATAGGTTATTCAGTCTTCTGAAGGAATCTCCATTTTTCAGCAGAAGTATGCACTTGATTTACTTCAATGCTTTGGCATGGTTGATTATAGACATGCCCCTACTCCATTTCAGTGAGGAGTTACCCTTTCTTCCAGTTTATCCTCACCACGTGTTAATCCTTCGTTGTATTGACAACTGGTTGGGAATTTGTTGTATCCGACTCATACACATCCTGGCATATCTTTTGCAATAGGGCGTGTCTCTCGGTTCTCTCAAGATCCTCATGAAAGTCACTGGAAGGAAACAAAGCACATTCTAAGGTACATTCATGGTACTACCAATTTTGGAATTCAATACTATTCTGGTGCTTCTCATCTTGTGGGCTTCACTAACTCTGATTGGGTTGGTTTGGTTGATGATCGAAAGTCCACATTTGGCTTTGTCTATTGCCTTGGCTCCGCACCTATTACATGGTCTTGCAAAAATCAATATGCAATTGCTTTATCCTCTATGTAAGCTGAGTGTTGTGTTGCAATTATTACTAGTCAAGAGGTTCTTTGGCTTCGAAAACTACTGACAGAGTTTGGCATTCAACAAGATCATCCCACCACTCTTTGGTGTGATAATCAGAGTGCCATACACATTTCTCTCAATCCAGTGGAACATCAATGGACCAAACACATTGATATCCACATGCACTTCATTCACCAACTCATCCATGATGGTGTTATCAACCTGGAGTATTTTCCTACTGAAGCGCAAGTTGCTGACATTTTCACTAAACCTTTGGCATCACCTCGTTTTCTTCGGCTACAATCGATGTTTGGGGTGAAGGAAGTTGTCTCTGGGGGGTTATCTTGAGACCTTCTACCTTCACTTCTTTATGTTGTTTTCTCTCTTTAGGGGAGGAGTTTTTTCCTACGGGTTTTCTCCTTTTCTCCACTTATGCGAGTTTGTATTGGGTACCTTAGTAGGCCTAGTAGCCAGGACCCATATTTTTGAGTTTTTTGTACTTCCCTAAGTTGCACTTATGGGGGGGTGTTGATGTATAAGTTTACTTAGGAAATGTAGGACATGCCATCTTTCTTAATTGTTTGTGGACAACGACCATGTGCTTCTTTGATGTCATCTTTCTTAGTTGTTTGTGGACAACCACCATGTGCTTCTTTGACTTATCACTGGATTGGGTAAGTTGCCCAACCATCTCCTTGTATTACTTCAATGAGTGAGTTATCTATCTACCTCCATCAATGTTGTCTCCTCTCATCTTATTATAAATAGAGGAGCTCTTCATTGTAATTGAGAAAGCAGATCTAATAGATCATTCTCTCCTTTGTAGAAGGTTGTTGGTCTTTGCAGTTATCTTGTTGTGCCTATGATATTGTTTTTTCTCAATATCCACATTGTTGTCGTCGAAGGGCAACCAACATGACCAAACATCAACAAAAACACCATCGCATCCTCTGTTAGCAATCGCCTTGGGCACCATTTGGGCTTCCATAGGTTGGATTGAGCAACACATCTTCTCTAATTTGTTGGGGCAACACGTAATCTGGGCTTCCATAGGTCGTATTGAGAAACTTGTCCGCTCTAAGTTGTTGGGGCATCGTTCTAAAGCCGAAGTCACATATATTCACATTTCCCTTTGCATCGAGCATAATGTATACAGGCTAATACCGTTCTACGTTTTGGCTATCTGATTAATTTTGCTTAATTTTACGTGAAATTCGGTTAGAAATTGTTGGATCTACATATTTGAGTGGTTAAGTCTAGTACCTAGGGTTTTTAAGGATTTTGAATCCATTTATGTATTCAAAAATGCAATTTACACAATAAAAATTTGTGATTTTGCTCAGATTTAACTTGTTGGATTCTGATGAAAAATGTCAAAACTTAGAATGTTTAAACAACGTTGATTTATATCATTTTCTTATTTGAAGGAGGAAAGGGCCAGTTCCTTACAATTACGGCTGTATAAACTCTTGCACAAACACACAAAAACAAAATGTAGAATGGAACACAATATCTGTGTCTCTAAAACTTTATTCCTTCATTATTTATCGAGAGAGAGTTAAATACACAAAATTTACTAATAATAGAAAATTGAAAACTCAGCTCTTCTAGATCTTTCTTCAACTAACTACAACTAACTGAAACACTTCTACAACTCTCTAAACTTACAACTCTAAAAAATGGCTAATGAAATTAATTATCATATTTCAACACCCCCTAAATTACGAGCGCTAACAATTCTAACACTAACCATGATAACTTGACAATCGACACTGCCTCTATAGGCCTTCCAAAATTCATAACATGATGCTCTGTTGGTCTAAGTCTAAGCTAGGCTTACAACACTTCAAATTAACAAAAAAAATCGTTTTACCTTCTTTACTTCATGCCGATGTAGCTTGTACTCTCTATGCTCTACAAGTTTTTTCTTCTTTTTGATCCAAAATTTATATTTTGCAAACTGTTTCTTCTTCTTTAGCATCAACGTTATTCTGGTCATATTTTTCAATATTTCTTCATCATCTTTGTCGTCTTAATCCAGTTCTTCTTCTACATATGCTTGTACTTCAGTTATTGTTAATTGAACACTTCTGTCAAACTCTATAACATCAAGAACATCTTCATTTTCTTTCATCTTTTCTTCCATTGCTGCAATAACTTTAACAACTCTTATGGTTGTCTCTTTATTTGGTTCTTCTTCTGCTACAATTATGACAACTTTTCCATAACCACTTTCATCTCCATCATGTTTGGGCTTTGCAAGCCACTCCTCAAGAAATGCTAATTCAACATAGAATTCACCATTCTATGTAGCCTCATTTATGTCTTCAACAACTTCCATTACTAGATTCTCCTCACATTTTGCTACTGCTATAAAGGTAGTTTCATTTTCATCTTCAAATTCAATTTCATCACCCATATGTGTATCTAAACAATGAGCTTCGCTTTCTTTACCATGCTCATGCTCTACATCTCGTACAAAGTCACATTTTTCATCCGCAATTTCATCAACAAATTTCTCTGCAATTTTCAAGACAACTGTAGTCTCCATATCTTGTTTATTTTCTTCCGTTTCAGTGGGTTCTTCCATAGTTTTTTCAATTATTTCTAAAATATCAAATTCTTCTATTTCTTCTGTTACAACAGTCACTTCATCAACAATTGCACCACTCTGTAACTTAGCTTGATGTTGATTGATTGTGCTCCCCCTTTCACTGCATGTCATCTCCAGAATATCCCAAGCCTCTTTGCATCTGGTTATTGCTGCAATTTTGGGAAAAAAATCTCATCCAAGCCTTGTTGAATGAAAGAGAAGGATGCTGCGTCATTCTTCTTATTTTCTATGCGCTGATCCTTCTGATCTTAAATCATGACTTCATAGGTTGCTTGATTTGAGGGTTCTTCAAACCCATTCAACACAATATCCCATAAATCTTCTGTACGTAATCTTGTTATCATCTTAATAACCCCAAAATCATAATTTTTACCATATAATCTAGGAGGTGGTGACAAATAAGAATCGCTCCACAAATCCATTTTGATAATTAAAATTCACCATAAAATGTCAATCCCCAATATACACTATATTAAAAAATGTATCTTTTAAAAGAGTACATACTCCAAACTTCTTATACACCTGTGAGAATCTCGATATGTGGTTGTGCAAGATTATTGCTTGAAGCCATGTTTTTTTCTTAATACCTTTGAACCAAATACCAATTTTTTTTTTTTAAATTTCACTGGGGACTTGTACATATAAACAAACAAAAAAAACCACTACTTTTTATTACTTTATGGATGCCCCCAATAAAATTTTCATGAACCTTCTTTAATATTATTAAAACTGAAATATTTAAAAGTCTCACAGCATCCTTTAAAATTATCAAAATTAAGATAATGAAAAAGTACTCCATGATTTCCCTTCTCATAGAATATTAGAAAAATAGCTTTCTTTTAATTTAAATAACGGATTTACGGATTACCTTCTACACAATTGGCATAATTCCCCAAAAGATCAACAAACGCACTTGAGATTGATCCACTATAAATTTTGAAAGATACACCATAAATTTTGAATTTTTTTTTGAAAACACAGAGAGATTTGATAGAAAATCAAAATTTGTGCAACCCTGGTCGAGACCAAATCCGGAATGCTCTGTTGAATCCACTTCCTCAGAATTGGCGGCTAGGGTTTGGGAAAAATGGCGGCCGCTACCTTAGAATCGGTGGCTCTCCCTCTTCCACCGAGCGACAATTATATCTTGAGGACACAGCTCTTGGCCCACAATGAATCAGAATGACTATCTTGTCTCTCCCCTGAAACCTCTTCACGCCTTTTTTTTTTTTTTTCTTGTCTCTCCCCTGAAACCTCTTCACGCCTTTTTTTTGTCGTTCTGCGGCCCCATCTGGGACTCTGCAGGATTCTTCTCTAACCTCATGCTTTAATACCGCTTTGAAGGAGGAAGGGGCGAGTTCTTTACAACTACGATTGTATAAACTCTAGCACAAACACACAAAAAAACAGAACAAAAAACGAAACACAATAATCACGGCTCTAAAAATTTATTTCTTCATATCTTCTCGAACTAACAAAAATAATTAACTAACTGAAACTCTTCTACAGCTCTCTAAACTTACAATCGAGTTGTGCACGCCTTCTCAGATCTGACGGTTATCATTCATCTTGGGACTTTGAAGTACACATACTTTAACCTGCGCAAAAGTCTCGGTACGTGATACCAGTTATGGTATCGCGGATTTAATTTCTATATGTAAACCATTTTTTAAAACACCCAATACCAATAAGGATATCAAAAGTGAAAATTCCATAATCACTTTTGAATAAATAACATAGTTTAAAACTTTGCCACGACGATGTTATAATTTAACTTTGATCCAAGTATATGATTCCTTAAGACTTGACTTAGGTAAGTATAGAATTTTATGATAAAGATTGACTTAAGCTTTTTAGAGGTAAAAAATAAAATTAAAATAATATAAATTTAGAGGTAAAAAATAAAATTAAAATAATATAAAAACATAGGTTGTGATGGAGGGCTTAATACTATGGTCTATGTAAAGAATGTTATATATATATGGATAAAGCATAATTTCCATCATTATTATGGCAATGATGCAGGAAGCGAGGACTTTGGGGCGGAGGAGAATGTTGAAAAATAAATTTCTTTGTATTCCTCTCCACGAGGAGGTATCATTGAATGCAAAGGAAATTTGACACATATGGAAGTTGAGAGCACCAAATTTGACATATTGTGTAATAGTGTTAATTTTGACTGGTAATTTTGCAATGTTTTCACTTTGAATTCTCTCATCGGTATACAATTAAAACAAGTGTATTTGAAGTTACAATACAAGTAGAATAATTTAATTGTCCCCAACAACAATACCAAAATGTTATCACAAAATTTAATATTTTTGTGCAAAGCCTTTCACAAGGGCTAAGACAAGTGTAACATGAAAGTGTTGCCATTGTCACCTTAGTAATCACTTCTCTCGTTTTAGTGAAGGATGAAATCCAACACAAGAGAAGCTTTCCTTGTAACCTCAATGAATCCTATAGCAAGATGGGATCAATTCTACAATCTCCTATATTAGTTACTCAAATAGACCACCACTAAATCAAAGTTTTCAAGGTGAGTATAAGGTGGTTCAATCAAGCAATTTCTAGATTTGTGTGTGAGAAGTATCGAAGACAATTTGTGATATCTAGCAAGTTACAATAGGCCAAGAGGGTACCCCAAACACTAAAAATAAGAGAAAAATATATGTCTATGAAAAACTTGTGTGAAAGATGGCAATCTTCAACAACATGTCAAGTCAAAATAGTAGCAATAAACAAACCCTTTAAATAGGTAAACATGCAATAAAACTAGGGCTAAAAATGCGAGTTAAACTAGGGTTTTATGAATACTTATTTTCTGAAATATAAAAGGGCACATAATAACCCTAACACTGCAATACATCAAGCCATAGAGGACTGGAAATTCAATTAGCAATGCAATAAATGACAACAAAAAATATTTTTGAGTATGAAAAACCAACTAAACCCTAGAGGTCTAGCCTAATTATGGTTGAAAAATGAAGAATAATTGCTACACACCCTAATCAGATTTGTAATTCCTCATGCTTGAAGAGATTAGAGTTAGGTATTTGTTGTCTCATTGTGTGTAGGAAGTAGGTTGTAGGAGATGGAGCTACATCATTCATGAATACGCAAGGACAACTGTCGATAATCATGTATGCCATTCTATCTCCTAGCATAAATAAGAACAAATCTAATAGACCTAGTGGAAAACTTGTTATTGTCTATCGTGTAGTTTGTCTTAGATCACAGAAAGATCTGAGGGGGTTCTCACCTATCCATAGGGTGCATTTTGTTAGGATATTTAGACACTTAGGAGTTAGTTAAGATCTACTTGGTCTAATGTGTCGTTAGGTAAAAGTTGTTTATTTATTATGCATTAATATGCATTTGTAGTTAGGAAATCCAACGGTCATGATATGTTCCTGACATAGAGTGATCTGACAGTTCATATTCTCCTTGATCTTAACAACTACATTGATATGTGGCTTAACACCCGATTGGTCCATGATTTGTATTTAAAGAGCATGGAGGGTCATTTTCCGATGATCGATTGTGAGAAACTCTCTTGTAAAACCTCTCTGTAATCTTTTTCTTTTGCATTAATGAATTGTTCCAAGTGGCCACGTTGACTGGGGCCATGGATGTTTCCCCATAGGGGTTTTACCACGTCAAAATATCGGTATGTTGATCTTTGATCTGGTTGTGTGAGTGGTTAATGAAGGTGTTCGTCCTCTGTTGGAATACCTGTTTTGTCGAACATGGTATCAAAGACTATTTGAAGACCCGCTCTCATTATAGATCGAGATTGTGAAGCCGAGTTTCCTCATCTCTGGTTTCTACCATTTCCGTATATTTTTGGGCTGATAGGATTGTTCCATTGCATACAAAGCGCTCGTTTGAGTTAGGAATGCTTTTCGTTTCATTGAAAAGGTTTCCATTTGCCCAAGATACAACAATTTCAGTCAAATCAGGAAGTATAAAGCCTGAATACACCCTTTTTAAATTTTTGTAGAGTATTGTTTCATTTTTGTATTGTTTTTTTTCTGGGTTTCTACTCTTTTAGATCTACATATGCTCTTTTCCCCATGCCCCGTGTGATCTCACAAATCATAAACATATAGAAAAATGTGCATTTTCCAAGTAAACTGACCAAGATCTAACCTTTGTTATCATCGAGAAGCGAACAAATTTTCTTGTGTGAAAAGAGTTTTTTTTTAGCACGCTCTACAAGGCCAACGACAACATCAACAACAACCCCAATCTTCCTTCTAAACAATACAATATGTTTTGCTAGCTCACTTGGTTAAAATTGCCTTATTAAGTAAGAGGTCTTGAGTTCAAGTCTCTTTTTTGTTACTTTTTTTTGAAAACGTTCATGCATCCATTGTAAAGTGTATTTCACTTCAAGTATAAAAGTGAATCACTATTAGCTTTAATGTTTTATTTTAAAGTTATTTATTTTGCATGCAACTTTATTTTATAAAGTAATTTCATTGTAAATGTGATCCCCGCTTCTTTTTATAAAAGTGGGTAATTTCATAAAACAACTTATTTGTAAAAGTGAGGTTATTTGGAGGGGTTTCACCACGTGGACCAACTTCTACTTTCCACGTGGCTCTTTGGTTACCATTTATGCCTTTTTCAAAAAGGGCATAACTTTCACATCCGAAGTCCGTTTTCAATGCTGTTTTTTTTTTAAACCACCTAATTTTTCGAGATATTTCCATCCAGATCATCAGTTTTAGTTTTTAAATCCATATTATCGGCATATTTAATATGACTTCTTCCAGTGATATTTTTCTTGCCAACACCAACTACTTCCAATGGAAATCCCATATGGAGGATTTATTAAGAAGTAAAGGCCTATACCTAATTAGCTTGGGAAAGGAAAAAAAACCCACTGATGATGAAAAGAAAGTCAAATGGGGAAATAGTAATGATGAATAATGTGGACTGATCAGAATGTCCTTCTCTCCTGATTTAAGATTCCACCTTCAAGAAATTGATGACCCCAATGAAGCTAGGGAAAAACTTGAATATGTGTTTGGTAAACACAATATTATTCGAGCACATCAGTTATAAAATTAGATATTGACTTTAAGTCCAAATGATTTTTCTTGCATTGAAGACTATCTATCTAAGTTTAAAACACTTGGAATTTTATGTGAAGAGTGTAACATAAAGTTGGAGGAAGAGCATTGCATCTATATTACTATTTCAAGCTAGGTAGTGCATATTATATGTTTGTATCTACCTTTTATTCCATGAGAGAGGCTCTAGGGAAAGCTTATCAAAAACCCCAATCTTCCTTCTAAACAATACAATATGTTTTGCTAGCTCACTTGGTTAAAAATTGCCTTGTTAAGTAAGATGTCCTGAGTTCAAGTCTCTTTTTTGTTACTTTTTTTGAAAACGTTCATGCATCCATTGTAAAGTGTATTTCACTTCAAGTATAAAAGTGAATCACTATTAGCTTTAATATTTTATTTTAAAGTTATTTATTTTGCATGCAACTTTATTTTATAAAGTAACTTCATTGTAAATGTGATCCCCGCTTCTTTTTATAAAAGTGGGTAATTTCATAAAACAACTTATTTATAAAAGTGAGGTTATTTGGAGGGGTTTCACCACGTGGACCAACTTCTACTTGCCACGTGGCTCTTTGGTTACCATTTATGCCTTTTTTAAAAATGGCATAACTTTCACATCCGAAGTCCGTTTTCAATGCTGTTTTTTTTTAAGCCACCTAATTTTTCAAGATATTTCCATCCAGATCATCAGTTTTAGTTTTTAAATCCATATTATCAACATATTTAATATGACTTCTTCCAGTGATATTTTTCTTGCCAACACCAACTACTTCCAATGGAAATCCCATATGGAGGATTTATTAAAAAGTAAAGGCCTATACCTGATTAGCTTGGGAAAGGAAAAATAACCCACTAATGATGAAAAGAAAGTCAAATTGGGCAATAGTAATGACGAATAATGTGGACTGATCAGAATGTCCTTCTCTCCTGATTTAAGATTCCACCTTCAAGAAATTGATGACCCCAATGAAGCTTGGGAAAAACTTGAATATGTGTTTGGTAAACACAATATTATTCAAGCACATCAGTTATACAATTAGATATTGACTTTAAGTCCAAATGATTTTTCTTGCATTAAAGACTATCCATCTAAGTTTAAAACACTTAGAATTTTATGTGAAGAGTGTAACATAAAGCTAGAGGAAGAGCGTTGCATCTATATTACTATTTCAAGCTAGGTAGTGCATATTATATGTTTGTATCTACCTTTTATTCCATGAGAGAGGCTCTAGGGAAAGCTTATCAAAAACCCACTCTTGAGTCTTTTTGTGATGCTTTGATTAGAGATCAAGATAAGCTTGTACAACTTGGAGTGATCAACACTACAGGTACCTCCAACAAAGGCTTAGTATCCCAATAGAAAGATAAACCCAAGAATACCAAGAAGCAACATCCTCGCCACAACAAGAATCAAAACAAGGGTCCCAAACCCACTCAGACAACTTCATCTCCTAATGGTGACAAAGGAGAAAAATCTAAAAATAAGAATATTGATAGAAATTGCAACTTTTGTGGGAAAGATGGTCATGATGAGTCCAAATGTTTCAAGAACATGGCAGCTTTAGAAGCAACGATGAAGACGCACAACATCAATATTGATTCTACTACTTCTTCTTCTTCTCATGGACATGCACTTTCTTCTTCTGTTTTCTCCTTCAATGCAAGTTCCGCTTCTTCTTCTGATGATTGGCTTATTGATTATGGAGAATCTTATCACATGGCTAAGGAGAAAGCCATATTTTCTACTCTAAATGAATGTAACATCAAGAAAATATTTGTTGGTGATGATAGATCTCTTAGTGTTGTAGGATCTAGATTAGTTCAAGTAGATAATGGTCATTTCAATGATGTATTATGTGTTCCAAGTCTTTCCTGTAACCTTCTATCAGTATAGAAAATCACCCATTCAGGTGAAGGTAAAACCGTAGAGTTTTCACCTCACCAAGTTGCAATCAAGGATCTAAATGATCCTCAACATGTTCTTGCAACTGTAATTGTTGATGATATTACTAGGTTGTATAGGTTTGATAACTTTGGGTCATCATCTTTTCCATCAGTTTTTGTTGCTCATAATGATGACTTGAGCAAAATTTGGCATGAGCGGTTTGGTCATCTAATCTATCGCCTATTGCAGCAAATATGTAATCAATAGATGGTGACTAGTCTTCCTCTTGTTTCATGCATAGATGGTGTTTGTGTCAGTTGGGTTCTCGAAAAGCATAATGGGGACAATTTTGAAAAATGTACCTCTTGGCATGCCCTAGGCCTTTTGTAGCTTGTTCACAGTGACTTGTGTGGTCCACTTTCTTCTCCTTATTTTTCTGGGTGCAAGTATTTCTTAACTTTCTTTGATGAATTTTCTAGATGTACTTGGGTTTACTTCTTAAAACTTAAGAGAAATTTTTTTGACAAGTTTCTGGCCTACAAGGCCCTTGTAGAAAAACAATCTGTACATCAAATTCAAAAGTTAAGAATAGATAATGGGGACGAATATGTGAACAATAATTATACAAGTTACTGCACTACATAAGGCATGCAAATGCAACACAATGTTCCATATACACCACAAAAAAATGGTGTTGTTGAGAGAAAGAACCACACATTAAAAGAAATGGCTAATTGTATGATCCAATCTAAGGGATTAAGTCTAAAGTATTGGGCGGAAGCCATCAACTGTGCAAATTATATAGTAAATCGTACTCCCACAAAGGCTCTTAAAAATATAACACCATATGAAGCATGGACTAAAATTAAACCTGATGTAAGTCACTTCTGTGTATTTGGCAGTATAGCATGGGCTCACATTCCTGATGAGAAAATGAAAGCATTGCAACCTAAAAGTGAGAAGTATATTTTTGTTGGTTATTTTGAAGATGTCAAAGGTTGCATACTTCTTCAACCACATTGTAATGAAATTATTATTAGAATAAATGTTAAATTTGATGAAAATCTCTTGGCACGTGAGCCTAATTCTACGATTGTTCCTTCTTCAGCCTATGAGCCATCTTCAAAGTTTGTGCCTTCTTATGTTCCTATTCTAGTTTCTTCTTCAGATGATGAAAGTGAGGATGAAAATCCACCTCCGTCTGCTCACCTTCCTCCAGATGATTCCATTGAACCTAAACCAACACCAACACCACCGCTTCCTAGATGGGTCTGTTCAACACGATAAGCAGTTGGTGATTTTGTCGGTGATCCTTCAGATCAACGTCAAACACGTTATTAGTTCCGGTGAGCCTCTTCTCTTTTGGCTCAAGTTTTAGAGACTCGTGATCCAAAGACATTTGCAGAAGCTTCAGGTCATTCATTTTGGCATACACCAATGAATGCAGAGTATCGTTCTTTAATGGAAAACGATACTTGGGATCTTGTACCTCTTCCAAAAGGAATAAAACTTGTTAGATGTAAATGGGTCTACAAAACTAAGTATGCATCAAATGGAAGTGTTGAAAGGCACAATGATTGGTTAGTTTCCAAAGGATTTTCCCAAGTTTAAGGAATTGACTATAATGAAACCTTTTACCCAGTAGAAAAAATGAATTCCATCCACCTTGTTCTTTCCCTTGATTCCTCACATAAATGGGAGGTCCATCAGATGGGTGTTAAATCCTCCTTCTTGCATGGGGATTTGAAAGAAGAAATATACATGGAACAACCTCCTGGCTATGTCCATAATGACTCTAGCCTTATTTGTCACCTTAATAAATATCTTTGTGGTATTAAGCAAGCTCCTCGGGCCAAAATGGACAACTTTCTTATTGACACTGGATTTTCTAGATGACATTATGATCCTAATGTCTATAGCAAGAAATTAGGAATCCATCTCATAATCCTTGTCCTTTATGTTGATGACCTTATCCTTACTGGTAGTGACTTAAAACTTTTAAACCATGTGAAAACCAACCTTAAGAATAAATTTGAAATGTCTGACTTAGGTTTTTTGCACTATTTCCTTGGCCTCCAAGTTTTTCAAACCAATGAAGGAATTTTTCATTCCCAGTATAAGTATGCTTGTGACCTTCTTTGTCGCTTTCACATGGAATATTGTAAACCATCCCCTTCTCCCTCCAAGTCTGGAATTAAGCTTGCTACCACTGGTACTTCTCCTGAAGTTGATGCCACCTTGTACCGTCAATTAGTTGGTAGCCTCTTATACTTGACTCATACCTATCCTAATATTTACTTTGTTGTTGTATTGTTAGCACTGAGAATCACACTTAGACTACTGTAAGTGTAAGCCCAATACCCATCATAATGTTTAGAGTTGGATGAGTGATTTTATTTAAAAAAAGGGATCAAACTGATAAGGTTCAAAGCCTGATCTAATGCACAAAATTCCAAAGACTATATTCCAACAAAAGGGGCTACCATAGTATCCAAACAACACATATTTGAAAGATGGATAGAAGAAAATGTAGGAAAACATCAATATGAACAATCAATTTCACATCAGGCTTGATTGACACATTCATATGGCTGAAATTTCATTAATTAGAATCCTTCTAATCAAGAAATAAAGATTTGCTCCAAGAAGAGATGATTCACAAAATACAAAGTAAATCATCCACTGCATAACTCTGTTAACAAAGATGTTTATAAATCCTTTATCAATCAATATTCCATTAGAGAAAGAATACAAAGAGAATGGACAAAGAGAAGATCACAAGCTGATATTTGACTACACAAGAATCCTCCATTAAGATATACAGAGTCTGGGAATTTACAAAATAGTAACAGTCTTTTTCCTATCACTCCAACCCCTTATCCAAGATATCTCTCCTTCTTTAAATAGAAAATAGCATCCAAATAACCTTAGGAGGTCGAATCCCATCTCCTCCATTGTATTCTAAGCCTTGGAGATAGGTGGCAACAATCAAAGAGACAAAAATCCAACAAACTGCTAATTTTCAGGAATTTGTTGGAAGTCATTAATAAATTGTTTCCACCTCATGCATGAGTCATTTGATGGAGATAAATATTAGGTGCAGGTGTCCCTTGACATCTAAATGATCCTTGAGAATACATTCGAATCCTCCTTGATAGGTGGCAACCTCCCAATAAGGCGAATGTCAAAACCGTGACCTCTATAGGAAATTAGGTAGCATCGCTGTAAAATAGTTGGTAGCGCCACTTCTATGTCTAATATATCTCAAACCATACCACATTTTGAAAAAAATGAGAGAGGTTTTTGTTATTTGGAATGTTATGAACAAAAACTCCTCCAGTTTTCAAAAATACCTTCTCAATAGTTCATAATCCAAGTTTCAAGTTAGTGACTCAAAACTGGTAAAATAAATCTGCACAATTCGTTTTTTGCCAGAATTTAGGTAGCGAATTTAGGTAGCGCCCGCTTGTGTGTCTGCATGAAATTCAGTAGCGTAAATCCATGGGTGATTTTGATTCTTATAACCTTGTGAGAGTGTTGTCAATGCTTGTGTCTTTGGCTAATGTTGTCTTGAGATGTCGATTAATGCTTGAACTTGGGGATTGGGCATAACCCAATATAAATTTAATTTCCCCCCATTATATTCATTTGCCAAAATGAATAATGAAGGACTTATGCAAATTTGAGGCATAAACCAATCTTGTGCTAACATAGGCTCCATTGGGGATAGAGTCCACCCTGTGAGGCTCTAAGAACTCTTGTAGTTTCAGTTGCCTAATCTATTGGGCTATGGAATCAATTGTGCAACCAACCTCTAAATATTTTCAAAAACTGCCACTTCTTCAAGAAACTGAAAGACCCGCTAGAAACTAAAGGAAATCAAATTCTCAGGAAGTGAGCTTATTACATGTGCTACCCTATCCTGACCAAATCGACAACTTTCTCAAGTAAAGGAAAATTTCCACAGTAACCATTCAAGCAACTTCATGACTGAAGGAATCCCATCCATACCACTAATCAATAGAGAATAACAGAGGTATGAAAACAATGATATGAATTCTTTCATAAAAACATGTTTACCCATGAATACCTGTGAAGCAATGAAAACTAGAATTTTCAGAAAATTTGAAACATATGACTCCATATAAGCTGCAATTGGATCCTTGAGACCATGGTTGGAAACTTTATGATTAAGAAAATACAAATGCTCATACATACATTCCTCTTTGCTTGAAAACAAACAACCTTCTGGTTCCCTTGAGATCATATTTTGATCATCAACAATTGCAATATCTTTTTTTTCAGCATGATGATCACAAGATAGTGGTATAACCGGTTTTAAATCACACTGATAATTATGATCAGCCAAGAACATATAGATATCTATGCAATCATCAATTATAATATGTTCAACATGCTTTGAAAATTGATCATAAACTTGACATGCATCCTCGTCCATAGAAAAATCTGCAAATATTGAAGAATTTGATTCCAAATGTGAATCATACTTACATCCTTGCTGCTGATCCAGATCTGATTCATACTCACCGTCCTATTGCTGCAAATCTAAAATATAATGACAATCCTCTTGCTCATATGCATGCAGATTTTCAAAGCAAACTTTCTCTTGGATCCCCCTGGAAGCACAAATGTTCTCCTCAACTTCTTGAGCATCTTCAAATAAGATTTTTAAGGATGAAGAATTTCTTTCTCTCAGGAGATGGGCACGTTCTGGATACTGAGCCATAACATAGAACACCATGGAAATAGTCTCTGTATGTCAGATATCCAAGGGCATGTCATGATAAATGTTGTAGAACCTTCTGTTAAAGACGGACAAAGATTCATTATCCTTTCTTCTCATAGCAGTGAACTCATGCAAGTACTGATCAAATGATTTTCTCTTTCCCCAATATTTTAAAAGGGTTTCATATAGTTCATCCCATGAACCAATGGAAGAAACTTCCATATTCTTGAACCACAAGGCAACATCTCCAATCAAAGATTTAGAGAAAAGCCTCATGACAATATCTTCCTACAAGATTTCTAGATTGTCAATGAAGTCTTGAAAGGCTGACATATGCTCTTCTCCTGCAGTGTTATCTTTTCCAGCAAAAGTTGGTAGGTAGTCTACAAATCCGGGAGGATAAGGATGAAGAAAGGATGGAAGCTTTAGAGGTCCAAACATCTTTTGCCTAATCTTAAATTGGAATTCAGTGGGATGATGAACACTAGAAGGTTGTTGGTAAAGGTCAGAGGAGATGTCAGCCTGAACTGAATTAGTTTTATTATTTGCAAAAGGACAATAATCATTTGGTGCATGTTGAATTTCAATAGGCTAGTTATTAACAACAGAGGGAATGGTAGTAGATAATAAATCATCTTTGAAATCTGCAGAAGGGAGAGAATCATAAGGTTCAAACTGATTAAAAAATTGTATATGAACCTCATCTTCTTCAGGTTTTCAAAGTGGGAAGGAGGTAAATCTACTTGTTTGAAAAAGGAATATGCAAGAGCAGGTTGGTGGTATTTAGAGTATACAAAGAAGAATATGATTCTCCTAATGTGTGCAGGTAAATTCAAGAAAGAATGCAGGACAAAGAGCACAAGTTCGAGAAAGAAATTCAGAACTCGATACATGAACTTGCCTTTGACTTCCATTTCTGTCCAAGCTTGTTCCCACAGTGGAGTCTTCCAATAGGTTCATCTTCATGGAGTTGCCAAGTAGAAAATATACAGTCCTCTAGGTGCCCAACTTCAGTCTACCATCTAAACATGGAACTGTACTTGTCGTTCTATCCAGGGAGATATTCAACATCCTCAAATCGCCTCCTCAACAACAACGCCAAAAATTTTAGCACTAAGAATCACACTTCGACTGCTGTAAGTATAAGCCCAGTACCCATTAGAATTTTTAGAGTTGGATGAGTGATTCTATTTTAAAAAAGGGATCAAACTGATAAGGTTCAAAGCCCGATCTAATGCACAAAATTCCAAAGACTATATTCCAACAAAAAGGGCTATCATAATCTCCAACCAACACATATTTGAAAGATGGATAGAAGAAAATGTAGGAAAACATCAATATGAATAGTCAATTTCACATCAGGCTTGATTGACACATTCATATGGCTGAAATTTCATTAATTAGAATCCTTCTAATCAAGAAATAAAAATTTGCTCCAAGAATAGATGCTTCACAAAATACACAGTAAATCATCCACTGAATAACTCTGTTAACAAAGATGTTGATAAATATTTTATCAATCAATATTCCATTAGAGAAATAATACAAAGAGAATGGACAAAGAGAAGAGCACAAGCTGATCTTTGACTACACAAGAATCCTCCATCCAAATATACAGAGTCTGGGAATTTACAAAATAGTAACAGTCTTTTTCCTATCACTCTAGCCCCTTCTCTAAGATATCTATCCTTATTTAAATAGAAATTAGCATAAAAATAACCTTAGGAGGTCGAATCCCATCTCCTCCATTGGATTCTAAGCCTTGGAGATAGGTGGCAACAATCAAAGAGACAAAAATCCAACAA